>QVOA01012944.1:0-114202 GCA_014825685.1 Pseudomyrmex cubaensis
CACCTACCTTGTCATGGTGAGAAAGCTTCTTAACTAAAAGGTGTATACAATTAAACAAAGCGGTGTGTAAAATTCATCATTTTTGGGACGAAAACATTGCCCCCCCTTGAACAAAATCCTGCGGACGCCCAGGCTTCTTATAGAAAAGAATAACGGAGAAGACGGAATGAGGAAGCCACAGGTGAGACAGAATATATCTATCTCTCTGTTGCTCCTTGCGCGGCCCTTTTTGTAGTTGGCATATAAGCAAGGCCTTTCCATGTCCGCTCTATGGACATTCCAGAGTGACTATTTCAAACTTGACTATAAAAGAAAAACAGTTTAGCACAATAGCACAATGTGAACTACTTTTAATGTCTCGTGCTTTTTCGGAGGTATACATATGTCGATATCTTTTGTTCCGGAATTCCGCTGTTTAACCCTTAATCCTTGATGTGTTTTTCGGGACCTAAGTCTCGAATCATGGTCGTTTTTTTCATCTTGGTCTTTTAAAAATATCAAATATGTGTAAAAAATATCTGAAAAAATTTATATATACATTTCAAACATTCCATTTTAAGAAGCCATCGTTAAATTTAGTGAAACATAAAGTCTTATTTTATGTTTTCTAGCAGAAATGAAAAGAAACACAAAAAAATCAAGAAATGTTCAAAACTTTCTAGAGTAGATAAAAAAGTCTTTAAAAAAAAAGAACCATAATTTTTTTAAGAGAAAAAGATAGTACTTTAAGAAAAAAAATAGTACAGTAACGTCAGATTAAAATAGATCTCTTTTGTAACTTGAAAATAAACTAGTTTTTATGACAGCGTTAATTTATAACATTCTGACCTGTCAACCTTCGTCAATCTTCGGACAATACGAGACTTACGTTAGTGTACTACCGAGGCATTTATCTTCGGACAATATGTTTGTCCTAAAGAAAGATACATCCTCTTTTCAATATATCTTCTCTCTTTTGTTTATTGAAAGATAAATCGAAATACTATATAATGATGTATAGTTATAAATATATGTATATAATTTATTAATATAATTTATATTTATTATAATTATAATTTTTATGCATTTTATTCTTTTATATAATAAAAAATATTTTTCTAACATTTATATTTTGGGTTTTCTTGTTGCGTATCAAATATATGTTAAATTGTTGTAATAGATATACTTTTTATGCAATTTTTGTGCAATTAAATAATTTTGAATAATGGTGTTGTAAAATAGAAAGAAACGCAATCTCAACTTTAATAAAGTAAGTAAACACATTCCAATTCAATCTCATACTTAATTGTGAATATGTTGCGAGCTTTATGAACTTTATCCTCACATCAGTTTGCCATTCACGTTCAAAAGCTGGTTGCAGATACGAAAGTTATTATTATTTATACATTTCATTAATGATATTATCTGATTTTTCATAATATATAAAATATATAACATATATATAATTATATTTTATAGCACATAATACATATATATATAAAATTATATCTGTAGTAAGCACGTAGTAAGCAGAACGTAGCTTTTCCGAGTGCACAAAGTGGGGTAGCGTGTGTAAGAGGGAAATTCCATCTTGCCGCTTCTATGGTAGCAACCAATCAACTTTCATAACATCTGGTAACTTAGTCACTACGTGCCTCCGTGATATAGGGAGAGAAACAAGAGTGCAGAGTGGGAGAGCATATAAATTGGCCCTACTGAGGCGAGACGGCGTCTTTTAGTGACTCTCGCAATTTATATCGTTTGCTAGGTTCGTATCGTTGGCTTCGAGCGTGTTGCAGTCCGTTTCACGTGCGTGGTACTGAACATAGTTCTCGGTCTTCTTCGAGTAACAAAGTACTCGATTTTGTAGTATTACTTTCGACTTGTACAGTGAGTTTGTGACAAACCGCGATCGTCGGTGATTTTTTATATTTCTTCAAACTTGGATTCACGATCGCAGACGCGGCACATCACAAGAAGGTGAAGACACATCAAGCGTCAACAATCTGGTCTTCGCACTCGACACCGATTACCGGAACGCCAAATTTTACGAGACCCGTGCTATTTTTAATGTATTGTATCGATTATGGATGCAAGCATGGCTACGCAAAACGAGGTAAGTCTCCAATCTCTTACTCGCATGTGCTGTAAAACACAAATATACATTGCTCGTTCGCACGGATTAACTGTACTATTGAGGTTATGTTATCGTCTTGCCCGGATAAAAATTCAACATATTTTTCCCTTAATTTTTCGAAATATCTTCTCGAACAGATTTGCTTTGAGAACTCAACTATGAATGAATATATGCTGAGAGAGTAACACACGTAATATGTCCATGTAACTTAATTTACTTACAATAAACTCGATCTGAATATACGTACAGTACATTCAGTAGCACGTAAATAAAATTTACTTTTCCAATTTAATTTTTCTGAATTTCTCGTCGATTAGAATGATTAGAGGAAAGTCGAGCTTAGTCGTAAGTGAACATATGTCGAGAGTTAAGAAGAGAAAGAGATAATTAATACAATACACAATCTAAAGCAGAATCGCACATTGCAGAAAAAATATACATTTCATATAGCAGTTGATTTTCATGCCCAAATTCTATCTCGAGTGCACTATGTTGAATTACATGTTTCGTATTACGCTGACTGAAATAGCGATGGTGGAATGTATTTCTTATTTTATTGTTTCCTATAAAGCGGAATCATAAGGCGTATTTTACATTATTTATAACTGTGTCGAATACGATAAGAATTTTTAGATTGGAGGGCCTTGTAAAAACAAAAAAAAAAACGATAACGTATAGCAATCGACTTCTTGTCAAGGATGATCAGTTTAGAGAGTGAGATTTTCACAAGCAGTATTTAGACTTGGAGATCAAGTTTTGTTGAAATTCTCTTGTATAGCGTTACTGCTTAGATTTAGATATTGTTTTCGAAAATATTATTTAAGCGACCTCTCAGAAATCACTTCTGATCGGTGTGATTCGGAATAATTAGATAAATATTTATCTATTGTAGTATCAAAGTATATGTAGAAAGTCAGATAATATTGTAGTATTATCTTAAATTCTGAAAGATAAGTGCGCCGTGAGCGGTAAATGAGTTTTTTTGTTCTTAACAATTTTTGAAATATAAGAAAAATATCAAGATCGGAGGAGATCAGGAAGAATTTTCTCGAATCTGCTCGTTTTCTCTTTTCTGTGGGATAATTAAGATAATGTAAATATAATTTAAATTTGTGTATCGTGGAACTCAGATAGCGGAAGTTAATCAATTATAGATTAGCTAATCGAATATAGATTAGCTAATCTTATTTTGAATTCTCTCGTAAGATGGATATGTGCCGCGAGTCGTAAATATAAGTTTTGGATTCATAGACAAAAAATTGTTTCCTTTGACGGTTTAAGGTCAAGATGACTCTTCGGTAATGTACAAGTTTGGTGGGCGAGTAAAATGATATTTAGCAGAGAATGTGCGTGTGTGTCATTTTTATTTCTTATATTCGCTATGAATGATTTTCACTTTCACTGTGTTGATCTTGTCTGAGAAGCAAATGTATTATGAAACGAGGAATAGTTATATACAACAAAAGAATAAAAGGACAAAAAAAGTCATTTATCTAAGAATTTATTTACCAAACGTTATTTGTAAGCGAGTTGAGTAAATTTTAAATATTCTCGATTTATACTTTTTAGCTTGTATTCTTGCTCGTGAAATATACTAGGAGGGAAATGGCCCATACGATACAAAAACCATATTTTCGGGTCAATAAACTTCTTTATTTGAAAACATTTTATAAGAAACGTTTCGACCCTAAAGTGTCTGAATACAATAATGTATTCAGACACTGAAAGAAGACCCAAATTTAGGATCAAAACGTTTTTTATAAAAGTTTTTTAAATAAAGAAGTTTATTGACTCGAAGATCTGGTTTTTGCCTCGTATGGCCACTTCCCATTATATAACTTTTAGTATATTTATTGAAATTATTCTACTTAAATTATAACTGTTCATAATTATTTCTGAAAGCTGCATTGAAAAAGTTACATAATAATTACAATTATTTTTTAATTAGAAGAAGAATCTAACTAAAATATATTTTAAAAAATATTTTTTTGTTTTTTGAGTTCCAGAAATTTTGCTTCTAACAATGATTTGATTTTTTTTTAATTTTGAGTTATTTTTTGGAATATTTTATTATCTTCTAATATCACATATTTTACATGTTATATTTCTTTTTCAAGTTTATTTAATTAATCAAGTTAATTCAATTGTTATTTGAGATCTATGGCTTTGAATTTTCATACACAGTTATGTAAGGTTAGCTTGCAAAGTGTTGGTAAATTAATCTTATTTTTTAACTCTATATTAATAAATATCGTATTTTCATCAAAAATTTTAAAAATGTTTATTATGAAGGAATTATAAAAAAAAAATTGTTTTCCTAAGATGAAGTAGATGTAGTAATCTTTTAAATGTTGTAAAAAGTGTCTAGCAATAAATAATACAGTTGCAAAACTACATTATAACAGTTTGATTTCTTACATAAAAGTTTAGCATTTTGTTTCCTTTACTTTTATGAAGGAATAAAAATATTGAAATAAAAATATGAAATAATTGATGTATCCATGATGTATGGATTCGTCTTGAATAAAGTCATTTTGATAATTGACTGCTAGCCAGTAGAAATGTAAACCAACCAATGATTAACATTTGTGTCCTTGTTATCGAAATAAATTTAATATTGCAGGATCTGAAAAAGATGAGAAAATAACATTTAAAAAATTATATTATATTATTATCTTTGTAAAAGTTTAAAGTAATATATTGTAAAAGTTTAAAGTAGTGTTCTATACATGTGTCTTATATTGTTTAAAAATTTGTTTTTGTAGATGAGTTTTCAATTTTTGGACTTACATGATTTAACTGACAATGACAAGGGTCAGTTACTTAACCTTCTGAAGACTGACACTAAAACTTTGAAATTACCATGGAAAAAAGTTATGAAAAAGAATATCACTGCTACGAAAGCAGAATCTCAGCAACATCATGGTTGCAATATTGTGACTTATCCATTGATGACCAATGAATGGCAATATAATGTTTCAAATGATCAAGTACCAACGTTTGTGCCCAGAATGCAGTATGGACATGCTGGATTCAATCTTAATGCACAGTTTCAAGATGTGAATTATAACCAAGAAAATGGACAATGCAACACTCCTGATAGAGATATGAGAAGGGGAGTACAGTCAGGATATCTGAACGAACCTGTGCAAGTTTATCCGCAAATGTTTATGTATTACCCATATCCTCCTAATCATTCCGTATCTACACAACATCAAGTGTCTGGTGGACAAATCTACTATTCTGCGCCAATATATTCATCGCTTCCTCAGCAACATCCAAATACTCAGACAGTTTCTTCTAATTCAAATACATGTCCTACTTATCTTCCAAGTCATAATCTGGAGCCGATTAACAATTACGTACAACATGAACTGTCTCAACCCTCAAATTCAGAAATAACCAAACCGATGCCACAAATAGTGCCGCATAATGGATGTGTAGAAAATACAAGCATTCCTAACAAACCAGTTTGTCATCAAGTAAACACAAATAGTCATAACACTTCTCAAGTCGCCATTGTAAATAGTTCCATATCCAAATTGTCTGTCAAGAATGAAAACACTGCCAATATAGAAAACGTGTGTGTTGAAAAAGTTAATATAAAGGAACAATACAATACAGCGTATACTGTAAATAATAATTGTAAAAGAAAACCTGAAGTGAAAACGGAGAAGATTAATGTGCCATATGTAAATACTGTTAGTAATAGTATCAAAACAGAACAAAATGGAGAATTGGAGAAAAAACTTGAGATAAGCCAGAATGGAGAAATAGATAGAAACTTGAATGATAAAATTGTTTTTGGTACTCCAATAACCACTGTAAAAATATCATCTGAATCTGTCTCTAAAGTAGATAAAGATGTAGTGCAAAACAAGGAAAACATTGCATCGAAAGATTCTCAAAATAAAACAGTTACAATATTAAATGGCTCATCAAATAGTTCCTCGTCTACACCAAGCACACCATCGGCTGTAACACCACCTGCAACTACAGTCAGATCTTACGCCAGTCTTTTCAGGAAGGACAGCACCGAATCAGTCAAAATACCTTGTAAACCTGTGGATCAACAGAACGGATCAATAAGAACGCCAACTCAAAAAGAAGAATCCACTAGTCCAAATACTTCAGAAAATCAAAGCAATGCATCCTGCATAGTAAATGATTGCAAGTCTCTGCAGAATGAAACATTGAATTTACTTGATGATCCTACTACATTCAGAATGGCTGGTGAGTATACAAAAAATATAATTTATAGTTTGAAATAATAAAAAAAATAATCCATAGTTCTTGAAATAATAAAATATATACACTTGTTTACAGAACATTTGACAAGTTACAAAATGGACACACAGACTGTGAGCCTGTTACCTAGAGGACTGACGAATCGCAGTAGTTATTGTTACATCAATAGTATATTGCAAGCTTTACTCGGCTGCCCACCGTTCTACAATCTTTTCAATTCTTTGCCATTTTCAAAGAACAAAAGCAAAAATGCTTCTACCTATTTGATAGACAATATGTAAGTAGACAGAGTGATGTCAATATTCTCACTATAATAAAACTATAACAACTTATATTTTTCTGAGATTAATATGAGAAAATTAATATAATCGTTATTTTATGTTACTTAGGATTAAATTTGTTCGAGAGTTTTCACCATTGACAGAAGCTGCCCGTATGCCCAGGAAGGACCGTAAAGATCAGAGGCGAGAAGATATTGATATATACAGTGGCGTTGCTTTCGAACCTTCATATATTTATGCTATTTTAAAGCATAAATCGTTCAATGGTGTCTTCTCCGTTGAAGGACGGCAAGAAGACGCAGAAGAATTTCTGTCATGTCTGTTGAATGGCATCAATGATGAAATGACAGAGGTATGTCATTTATATAAGGTATGTATCTGTTTTCATATCATCATCACTCATTACATGAACCCTTAATTCAATTGATGGCATTTATATGACAACGTAAATTTTACTATAACACTTCTCGAAATAGAGTTACACATATTTTACGCATAATTTCTGAAAGTAAAAGCTCAAGAATAGTTTTTAGTCAAAATCTTGTATTATCAACGGTATTTTAAATCTATAAAAAATCTACAAATAAATCTTTAAAATCTACATATAAAAATATACTTCTATATATAATTTCGTGAAACTCTGCGCTCTTTAATTACAATGTTCTTTTAAATGCACAAAATATCTTATATATACGAGAAGGGACAAATAATAGAATAAATTTGAAATATTGACTTAAGGGTTCAATTACATGGTTCAACTTCAGACACGGAGACTCAAAAAAATAAGTAAAGTAATGAATCAATTTATATTTATCTTGCTTTTTAACTTGCTTTATATAAGTTATAATATATAGCTTTTTGGCTTTGTATAATTTGATTTCATGTAAATTGTTTTATTCATTACCCGCCATTTATATTCACCTCTAACTAATTACTCTTTTACTACTTTGCATTACTTTTTTTACTTAATTTGAAATGGTCTTAGGCTATATTTCTATTTTATCTATTTTAGAGTACTTAAATTTATTTACGTTTTATACATATAATTCTCTCGATCATTTGTGCTTGCTCACGCTCATTCTTATTTTGCTATTTGATCTCAAATGGTATAGCATAACAGTTCATCGACTAACCTCAGTAGTTGATATAGATTAATGTTTATATTACTTTTGCACACGCAGTCTAATTTATAATTGATTTTTGGCTGTTTTACTTTATTTATTATTTCTCTCTCAATCTCTTAGCAATTGAAAAATCAGTTAATTTTTAACTGATAAGTAAGTAGACTGTACTTTTTATATTAATGTGTGTCACGTTTGTGCATTGCAACTATTCTCTGTTATAACAGTCATTGTATGATGTAGTAGTATATGTCTTGGATTGTCATCTCATTAAAATTAAATCACTGATCACCTACTTATTCTCACATAAAATTATTTTAAATCTTCCATTTTGTCACTTATTTTACTTATTTTTTAATACGTAGTTTCTTTCTTAATCTTTCCTTCATTAACTTTATCCAATATTCTTTCTCTAATTGTAAGAATTGGTGAATAATGTGTGAATGGTGTGTAATATAATGTAAAAGAAATATATCTTTGTGAATGTAATCAAACAAAGTACTTTATTAATGTACTTTATTGTGCGTTACTCAAAGGTTTATTGTGATCGATATATGTTTCAGATAATGAAATTTATCAATGGTTATGCTGTAGCGACAGAGAATAATATCAACGGTGATCACGGTCATGATGAAGAAGAATGGCAGGTAAGATGTTTGATTACAATCTAATCAACTAAAAGTTTTCTTTTTTGCACATTTCTATAGAATTTCTATAGAATTTTATCAGAACAATATCTAAAAAATTTATTAAGATTAATATCTGCTTCACTAAACTAACTTATATTCAATTTTAAAAATTATTTCTTTATTCTAGGTAATGGGACCAAAAAACAAAGGTTCAATTACACGGGAAGTGGAATTTGAAAGAACACCTTTATCGGATATTTTTCGAGGACAATTGCGGTCTAGAGTATCACGAGCGGGAGAACAGCCAACGGACAATGTACAACCTTTTTTCACACTACAGCTTGATGTACAAGTAAGTATAAATCTTATTATTAACCTTCAAATAAATCCAACTTGTATTATTTGTAATTTTGAAACATGTAACTTGTCTAAAAATATCACATTCATATAATCTTATGTTTTATATAAACTCAATTGATCGGTTCGAGTGAAAGCACGGAGTGTTTCACGTCGTGTGCGTATAACTTCACATGTTGTATTGTGCTTCTTGATACTTAATGATATTTCTTCTTACAGAAAGCTGATTCTGTAAGAAGCGCTTTTGAAATCCTCGTTGGAAAGGATCAATTGGAAGGAATGACTTCAAGCAAAACTAGACAACAAATAGAAGCCTGGAAACAAGTAACTTTAGAGAAGTTACCTGCTGTTTTAATTTTACACTTAAAATGGTTCGTTTATAATAATGACAATTACGCTAATGGATGCTCAAAAATATTGAAAAACATGGAATTTCCTGTGGACTTGAAAATTGACAACAGTATGTATATCAAATATAAATTTATTTATATTTATGAAATTTGATATATTCTATTTTGTTTAAGTTTAACATACTTCTTTCATAAATCGTTACAAATTGCATTAACTTAAACTATAAATATCTCGTATGCTTTAATTATACGTCATGTATTAATTCTATTCCATCTTTGTCTATGTAATTTTAGTTTCATTTAATGACACTTCCTAACACAACTGTATATTTTATTTTTACAGAGTTTCTGTCACCGAACACCGCGAAGAAATTAAGTCCCAGACAGAAACAATACAAATTGTTTGCTGTCACATACCACGATGGAAGGGAGACAACAAAGGGACATTATTTCACCGATGTCTTCCACGTGGGATTCGGGTGCTGGCTCCGATACGATGACAGCACCGTAAAGACTGTCGCGGAGAATAGCGTACTCCGGCCCTCATCGCCGCGAGTACCCTATCTCCTGTATTATAGGAGGGCCGACACAATCGGCAACCAAACTGCCAGCACTAAAGCGCAATAAGATCCGCGCGGTGTTGGCAGAATTGTATATATTGTAAATATTGTTACTGTTAATTTATCTTTGCGATGTTCGGTGATAATTTCGCAAATTTAGAATGTATATTTTAGATTTAATGTTCAAAAAACATTTGTAATTTATGTAAATAAGAATTATATAAGACATAGGAAAATTAAATAGATCTGTTTTCACAAATTCGAAGATCTTGTTGATATTCCTGAGTGATAACATACAAATTAAACACCGAGATTTTTTATATATACTAATAATAGTGCGGAAAAAACACTGCTTCCTAAACTTCTATAAAACTATTTCTATATATATATATATCGACTGTTATTACATATATATATACACCTATGCGAAAGTTCTATATACATTTATATGTATATATACATTTTCCTTCAAATCCCGAAATAAATGCAAGCACAAGTTGATCCAGTGTTTTAATCTGGATTTGCAATTTTTCAGTAGATTTAAAGAATGTTATCCTCTAAATGCTTTATATGTTATATATATATAATGTATTCTAGAGAAGAGTACGTTCTCTCGAGTTAACTAAGAAAATTTGAAACTTGAAACAAATAACTTTAGAAAAAAGTTGTCTGTTATTCTAATATATCATTCTAGAATAGCGTGTTGATATCTCTGACATACACGCCACATAGAGGACTTGAAAATATTTGAATACATATATATATATATATATATATATATATATATATATATGTGTGTATATATGTTCTTTTTTCTGAAATAAGATTACTGAAAATGTTGCTAGGTTTTTAATTTCTTCAAGAAAAGAAAGTGTGAAAAAGATTTTTAATATTTGAAAACGTATCCATAAAACGTAGAATAGAAAGTATAGATTATTTTTTTATATAATGTTATATCTATATACAACAGACCGATTTCAACTTGCCAGTTGTTCGTCATTATATATTACTATTTTTCTAATCAATATTTTCAATCGTCATTTAATAAGTCATACACTTGTACGCATACAATTTTGTTTGACTAGATTTTTCTGTACATAATTTATCAAACACATATATAACTTATTTCAGTAATTAAAAAAACAGCTGGCAAAGAGATAAAGAACTGAAAAATTGTCATAATGACTACATACAAAAATTAAAACAGCATTTTTTTGCATTTGAACTTTCCTAAGTATGCATATTATCGCATGTTAATTTTCTTGCAACACATAACTTTTCTTGTGTTCAGAATCATCTGTGATCTGTCACGTATATTTTGTAATTTTAATGTCCGATCAATTAAATCTTATACGCAACTTAACATAAACTACAGTCGCAGCATAAGTTTTAATGAATAATCTATAAAAACTTAATAAAATTATATGTCATAGTAAATACAACTTATAATTTATATAATTTACAATATATATACATATATATATATATACATATAGATGTGTATAGTATTTTACTTACACATACTGTATCTCATATATACATGTTAGTAATACTAACAAGAATAAAATGCATACTTTAAAGGAAAGTTTCAAACCTAATCATGACTCGTACGAACATAATATCTCTGATTTCGTTTAACTCTCTTCTGAGTAAATATATTTGAAGTTTATAACAAAACTATAACTAAAAGTTATATAAGAAATTTATGATTAAAAATGTATTATATCATACTTTCCAAACACATGAAGTTTTATTATAATTCCTGTGAAATATTCCTCTCTTCTACTTGAAATTTTTGTCATTGATTGCTTAGAAAGAAAAAATTTAGAAACTTAACCAGTATACACCGCTTAGAAAAACTTGTTTCATTCTCAGGACAGACTTTAAGTCTATGTAAGTATAAGTTTTATCGGGCAATGAACTGAAGAATACAATCCTTAATATAAATTCTTATTTACTCAGTAAATTTATCTAATAAACGATCTTATGTACTTGTACTCAATATAATAATGTACATAAATAATTCTGAACATCATAACAAATACACATGATATATACACAATTGCGAACTTTGACAAACACTCTTCACAAAATAGACAATACCACTGCTAAAAATGTGGCAAACAGACTTTACCCGCAAAGAGTTCAGAGATAACTGTAATCCACAGAGCTAAGACAAATAGAATGTATGCAATTCCAACTTGATGAGAGTTAGGTAACTGATATGGTTGGCCACCAATTTCATCAATATCAAATCCCATTGGAAATATAACAGCTGCCGTACAAAACAGCACCACTGAAATTAAATTATTATTCATGTTATTCACTTAATTCACACAAGCAGTTCAAGTATCATGACAACTGATACATTAATCACTCTGTATATATGTGTGTATGTGACTTTTACAATTTTATTATTTAAATTGCAGAAAAAACATTATAAACTCCATATTTTATGTGTGTGTGTGTATAATACATGTTTCTTTATACGTACTGGCACCAAATCCCACCCAACGTGCGTATGCAATGACACAACGATCCCAGTGTGAAATGACCATCAATATTATGGTTGCTGTAATTAAAATGCAACCTACAAATATGCAGATTAGTGCGATCAACCAATGCGGTTTCAGATCCGATTTGTAACACACTTGCGGTCTGTTATATAAAGTCACGCACGACCACATAAGACCGAATCTCGTATCACCTGTTAAAAACAAAACAAATTCTTATTTGACTTAGCTAGAGGGTATGTATGTTTTGCAACTTCGAATATTTTGATTGTTATTTCAAATCTGTTTTGTTGAGCATTCGATTATGTTTTCAGGGAATAAACATCCAACTGTTCGGAGTGTTTGCAACTAATTATCATAAAAAAAAGAAAAAAAATGTACGAAGGTAAAAATCTTTCTGTTGAGTGCAAAGAGCTGATTGAAAAGAGAATTTATGTTGAACATTTACCGCCGACATCGGTGATGATCCAGTCCGGCATAGCAATACTGATTATAGCAATAACGTCGGCGAATAGGAATAATATTCCCGAAACAACAGTCAATTTGTCCATTTTTGCACTTAGAATAGTTGACAGTCGGCAAGAATTGGCACTTCGTTCGGAATATTCGCCGCTACATTTACGCGGTCCTGATACTTTGTTGTCACGCACCGTCACGTCTAACGATCATCATCGTGATTTTATTCGTGTGTCGAGTCGCGGAGATGTCATTATTTACTGACAGACACGATCGTATCGTTCCGTATCAACAGTTACAGTACAAGATAAGATCCATGTTGTCAGAAATGTAGCGGCGTGGTTTTATTAGCTTTTACACCAGGTGGCGACACTTTTTCTTATTTAGCATCTGATCGACCTACACGCGCTATCGATACGCGTAAACGATAATTCGATTCAAAGACTCGATTTACCGCGAAAAAAGAGCGCGTCTTTGTTTCACAGAGGGAGGGAAGAAAGAGTCATGTAGACTCTAATTTTAAGAAATACTTCTATTAACAAGCTATTAGAAATTGTTTTATTAATATTCACTGATGTTTTACATGCAGATTTTATCACTGTTTATTGAAAAATAAGATAACAACAATGAGAAATATATTAAAGTAGTGGAAATCGCGCGTGAAAAACGGCTAAGTATTATAATCTTTCCAGACACAATATAATAATCACATCAACGATATATTTTTTTGTCAGAATAGGGGGAAATGTGGATATAGGATATAAAATATCAAGTAAGACATTACGGTTGTTCGTGATATCTTTGAGATATACCTTTCATTTCATGCGAGTAAGTCGTACAATTCGTCTCTAAAAGTGATACAAACTACATATGTTCGTCAAAGATTCTATCAATTAGTCGCGCCTATATGAGTTTACAGCTCAAACAACGTGATTTTGCCTGATATGTGTTCTCTGACTATATATTTTTTTGTAACATTTTGAAAATTTGAAACTAGTGAATAATAAGACATTCTTACTTCACATAGCGTTTACGCAATTTTGTAATTACTTAGAGTTGTCTCATCTCGACACAAATTCTCAAAATCGATCTTTTCGCGTTCTCGTACTAAGCGAGATTTTCAGCTTTAATATAAATGTCTGCTGTTTTTTTTTTTTTTTTTTTTTTTTTTTTTTTTTTCATCATATGATAGTTTCGAAGAGTTTTACTACCTCTAACCAACCGTCTCGTTCATTAACTTTATGATTTGATCCTACGAAGTGTAGTTTATGGCTAGTTTCATAGAGATGTTAACAGCGTACTAATTAGAACGGACGAAAAAATTATGCTCAGAGTCGTTGTCGAAATCCCGGGTCCGGGTGTTGCAGCATTGCAATAATCGGATGTACAGGAACACACCTCTTGTCTACCGCCGAAGCCGCTTCGTTGATAACACTTGGTCTTGTAGGCTGACTCGTCCCATCCGCATCCTCGAATAACCCTCGTGTCGGGTGGCACTGTGTATTCAAAATGATATGTATGTTTTTCATTAAATCGTACGATTTTATATAACATTATATATTACACGTTTTTAATATATTACACGACTTTTTTAAATATAATATTAATGCAATTCCGACACGTACAGCCATTGACGCTAAACTCGATGACTTGTGTAATCTTTCGACACAGTGTATATTTCGATCCGTCCTTCAGATTCGAACAGTCTATCTTCATAGAATCTGGTGGGATGAGATCGGCACACTGACTGTTGTTGCGACTGTTGCACTGGTAACAGGACCTAGCACTGACACCTGTAAAATAATGTATTTTACGATTATTTGGATTATTTTTTTACTCTCATCCATATCTTAATTTATGTTGCTTATTGAGTGGACTCTCGTGTAAAATCTCGCGGCGTGTTCTTCTCAACACGTTTTATCACTTTGTGATTAAATTACAACGTTTACAATTATTTTAAATAAAAATTTTTCTCATTTTTTCTCTGTCGCTATTTACTCGGGTTTCATCTTAAATTAAATAATAATTATACTAAAAAAATTAAGTAATGATCACGATTGAAAGCTTGCTTATATACTTGCTATAACATTATTATTTTGCTCATCACGCGATAATGCAAGGTTAAAGATCAAACCACAAAGAAGATAAGTTGAAATCGATCAAACCGATGTATTTTATATGGACTCTTCGTTACTAGCTATTATGTTCCGTTTATCGTAGAAATCACGTGCATGCAAAATTGAACATTGCTACTGTTTCGAAACAAGCGCAAAATCTGTAAAATTGTTCTTTTGAAGAAAATTATCTCCCAAAACCGAGTTGAATAAAAATATATATTTTATATTAAATATATTTTCGACTATATATAAATCAACGATATTTTTCTAATTTTTTTACGCATTCGGGAACAAGCAAATTTCTTTTGTCACTTTAAAAAAATCGTGTAAAATTGATATTCTCGAACACATCGAAGTTTATTGTTGGCTTCTTCCGCGCACGCGATAGGAGTCGGGTAGATTCTTCTCTCTCGTAACCGTTGTTGCTAAAAATATATATTGTATGTGCGTAGGAGTTACGTGAATTAAGTAACACACGAGTGCAAAATACATTTTTAGTGACAAGGAGAGAGAGAGAGAGATGCGATATAATCCACAACAATATTGTGTTACGATGTAATCGTTGCGTATGATCGTTTCTTACATACACGACAACTTAGGCTTATTGTTTATCACAACATAATTAACATAAATTGCGGATTTGCGAAACCGTAACAGAACAACATTATGCACTCTCTTTTTCTTGTGTTATGTGTTACACACACGGATATAGTTCATCGAACTCTCATAATGGTGCTACCTCGTAGAAAAATCAATGCAGCCACGCCAGCTACGTCCGCGGAAACATGTATTCGTGCAACAGTGCGCTTCTATCCTCGTATATACACGCTTGATCTTCTTTCAAAGCAGAATGCAAATAGGCAACAAAATTCGATCGGCAACAGATTTGATGTCATTCTGTATATCTGCATTGATCTCATGTTCCGCAAGTTAGAACGCTGCGGAACGTCATCTGACCGCAAATTGGCGGTAGAAATCGAGCAGATTGTCGAATGCGGCTCTCCGCCGCCGATCTGGCTCCGAAAACTGCGTTTGACAGATCCGCTCTCAGATTTTCGCTGCCAATTTGTCCGCAAGACAATTTATTTTCTTGTTATTTTTTCTCGAAGATAATAAAAATTAGTTCAAAATTTTATCATTATCGAAATATTTTTCCACACAAATCGTTCAATTTTATTTCCGCATATTTGATCATATCATCACACTGGCATTTATACGTGCTAATTGCAAAATATTTTGCTTGAAACTCACACTTATTAGTTTGTTCGCGAAAAATCATTTATATAAAATTGTTTTGCTTCGATTACATAAATTGTTGTGTTCATATATTTTTTGATCACTTTTGCACAAACACATCATATCGTTTTCAATATATGCGTCACACTTCTGCGATCACTTACCACTGCAGAGAAACAGAATGATGCTGCACAAAGTGATATTGAGAGATATTCTAAGAGTTTCCTTCATTGTGTTCTCTTGTTCTTCTTCGTCTTCTTGAATAGATTGAGATAAGCGAGTGTCGTTCACTGAGAAGTTTCACTGTTGTGCGTACAAATGTAATATACACGAAAGAGATATATTAAATATGTACATACAATCAAGGTAGAAGACGCACACAGGGATTGTTGAACTAGTCCAAAGAAACGACACAAGGAAAAAAAAAGAATGTAATGGAAATGCGAATGTAAGGAGAGAAGAATGGAGAAGAAGACCTCAAGATATCATTTGACCTGGACAAGTGAGTAAGCACTGGTAATGTTCGGCACCAGAGTGGCGCAAGCCTAGTAACTCTAGCATCAATATATACAGTATATACACCGAACGGTACCGAACGAATACGCGCGCGATTACGCTCGTGTGGAAGGGAGAGCAGGACGAATATGTCGTGTAGGTAGCCCGGTGGTACGGTGGGGAAAGAACATGGCGAATAAACGAGCCAACTACGAATAACTCTAGAGACAGAGTTCGCGATCGATTATTTTGCCGCTGAAAATGAATTTGTGTTTCAATCCGTTTTTTACATTCGTTCGCATTAAACAGCTTTTATGCGAAAATTGAATGTACGTTTCTTCACGCATGTGCAAACACAAGAATATAAATCCTATTATATACAAAAAATATATAATTATTTAACATATACACATATCGAGAGAAACAGAGAGAGATAGAGAGACAGACAGACAATAATTAAATTTATTTATGCGTGATTACACACATCCCCTCATCGCGTGTAATCGCGAAAAGCAAGTGGTGCGCAAGGTCAATTTCTAATTTTTTTAACGAAATTAATTTAACAAAGATACATCTCGATTTATTATCAATTGCAAAGTTAGAAATAAAAAGAAAAACATTTGAGAAAGAAAATAAAATATGAGAAATGCTGAGCTATTTGATATTTAGAAGAAGAAGACAAATTCTGGTCGTTATCAGAATGTACGCTGTGATATAATGTGATATCATGCGGAAGAAAGGGAGGAAGAAAAACATTTTCTCATTAACGATTTTACATTCTGATTAGAGGATTAAATTTTTTTGTAAAGAATTAATACAAATATATAGGTTAAACAGATAAAGCTTTGGATGATGTGAGCAGCTTTACGTTCAAATAGAGACTAAAGTGGTGGTTTAGAGCACGTTGAGTGGATAATGTCCATCTTCCTGTGACATGTTTAACATCAAGAAACTGTCACACGTCAGTAGTCACTCACGTATTTGCACGTTACGTGTTTCAAGTCCATTAAATAATATGTAATACACAAACAGTGTGTTTTTTCAAAATTCTCTTACGTAGATATCGTCTATCTGTTTTTGCATTATGTACAAGCAACCACCGTGCCCTTTGTATTTTTCTTTCATCGTTGTTCGATCGCAATGTTCTAGGTATAGAACGCGCTTTACCCGCGCAAATATATACTAGACTACATGTGCAAATTGATATTAAAGACGTTTTGTATTATGGCCATAAGATATTAACATATTTAGCGTTTTTAGCAATATCATCTCTAGACACAGTCCCTGACACACTTTTAGTATTTATGTTCTATATTTTACCAGTATTTTGCTATATTACATTTTTACACACGCACGCACGCACGCGCGTGCCACACGCGAGACTTCGTATCAATCGGTAGCAATACAAGCACACCACGTTGCCAACTTCGTATCAAAATATTGAATACAATTGTCTCAGTACAATTAAAGTCAAGATAACACTTTTCATATACTGGAGAGATAAAGAATTGTATGTACAATTATATCAAAAAAATACCATCAAGTTTACAAATTTAATTCGACGAAATGAAAATTTTCTAATATCTTGTTATTTATCTTGAATTTACTTACATTAAATACATTGAAACATATGGTAAGAAAAGTTTCACTGAGGTTATTCGTCGCGATGTATTTATTAAAAATTTAAATGACAAGGTCGATCAGATATATTAATCGTAGATATAGAGAACGATTAATTATGCATACAAATGAGTTAATATAATATGTTTCTTCATTTTTCTTATTTTCGTACAGCACAATTTTTATGCTCCAATGTTATACAATCCGTATGAAGAGACACACAGGTTTACAATGCAAACAAGGTTGCCCCTGTTACAAATATTGTTAATTCTATGTATCTTTCAGAAAGGTGAGCGTTTCTTTAGTCACGGAATTAACTGTTTTGTTTTCATTTAATAAAAAAAAACAATTTTAATTCACAACAATAATTTATAGTCACTGCTTATTTCGTGATAGAACGTTGTAACAAGTTGTTGCACAATCGATCGATTTCTTATGCAAACTTATCAATATGAGAACTGTCCTTGAATAATCTCTTTTTTTTATGATAATTACGCAAAAAATTAAGACAGAGTGCACTGCAATCATGTGTTATCAGTGTAGCAGCAGAAAGGATGAGGACTGTACCGTCAACAAAGTGCATTCGAAATATCTCAAACTGTGTCCGTCAAGTCACCTCTATTGTCGCAAAGCAGTTTACGTGTGTGAGTAGACTCGACTTAATTCGAGCGGACCTTTGCGTGCTTTTATACGTATACAGACTTACATTGCACACACACATATAAGTATACTGTTACATAAGAATCGAATTTGTTCGTGTTATATTTCGAAACAGAGTTCCGTTTAACTCAAATTTTGTGATTTCACAAAAACGCAAATATAGATTATTTTATGGACTCGCATAATGACCTGATACTGCGTGAATGCGCAAAATCGCGAAATAGCCAAAAGGAGTGTTATCGAGGACGCTATAGCCGGGATAGCTATCAGCTTGTCTGCGAATGCGTGGGTTACGGTTGCAATCGATCTCAACACTGCTCTCTCAGCCCCTTGATCCATTTCCTGTGTACACTCCTCGTGATTATTGATTATTTCATTATCAGACAGTAGAATCGTCGAATTGAGAATAATCAATAAGAAATCATGACAGCGCGAGATTTTATCTCGCGACACAAGTATTAGAAATAAATCTCTGATTTATGTATATGTTATTCAATTTTGCAAATCGGAGGTATGTGTGTGTGTGTGTGTGCAACCGCAAAACGCAAATACGAGATGGCATTGGTCGATTAAGTCAACTTTCAAGGTGAAAGAACGCTATAACTGACATCTCCGATTTGCAATACCGAACGCGATGGAATAATCACGTGATAATCTCTCCGCGCTCTTCTATGAATATGTAAATATGTGTATTGTGTGCGCAGAATTTTGTAACGTAGTCTTATAATATATGCATCTGTAAGAAAACCGAATTGTAATTATGCTCTGTAATGGGATTAAAGAAACTACAAAGCAAACACTAATTTTTACATCTCAGCTGTACGTTAAAATATTTTTTTGGTCGTTTTGTGTATTTCTTGTCATAAGCTCCGAAAAACTTCAAACTAGACTAACAGCGTCAATGGCGTCTCGGCGTCGGTTATTCAGGCGCCACGGCGTCGCGGACACGCTCTCTCCCCTTCGTTTATAATCCTCTCTCCCTTTACTGCTCCCCCTTTTCCTTCTCCTCTCTCTCTTTCTCTCTTTTCTTTGTTTCTTTTTTTTAAACCACATTTTATTTTGCACGTTCTTCATTGAATGTACAATTGATTATAATTTATAAACATTTTTTTCAAAATTATGTATACATCTAACTCTCGATATTTCTGTTTTTTTTATGTGGAGAAAGGTGCCATATGTTTTCTCTCAAAATTTCAAATTTTATGTAATTGCAAAACTTCCATTCTTTCATGTGCAAGCACAAAAATCCATATACAAAATCATTTTGATATCATGCGCGTTAGGGAGAAACTTGGCGAACAGTACAGAATAAATAGCCGAGAAAGATATGGGGGTAGGAGAAGATAGGGTGGCGGGTTACACAGTGTGGAGAAACCTCGCGTAGTCGTACTCGCAGTCAGTCTGTCTATACGACGACAACTCTGTTCTTCCAAGAGCGGTTGCTACCCTCTTCGAGACGCGTTTGTATTTTTATTATTCAGAGGAGGAAAACAAAAGTTACAATAATCGAGATGTATCGGAAAATTGAGATATTGCTCATCACTTCAACCCTTGTCTTGACGGTTCATTCAGGTAACAGTTTTTATACGTATAACGAAGTAATACGCCACAGAAAATAAAAACATTTAAGTGCAGTCGTGTTGAGGTCGAGAAACGGAGCGAAGTAGTGCGTTAATTAAGGGACTTGCATACATTAATACAATTTATTGCAAATGAAAGTCTTCGGAAAATTTATATTAAACAAACGCGACAATAAAGTGCAAACTTTGACCTTAAAAAATTTTCTAAGTTTTCTAACGTTTTAGAAATATCAATGTATAAAATAATATTATATATAGAAAAGCACATGTTATATATATTAGTGATTTATAAAGAAATTATTTTAACATCTATAATATTTGATTATTTATAACTAAAAATTATTACGAATAGAATCGATTTGATTAATTTATCCTAACATATAATTGAGCTATATCTTAAAATATATTTTTGATTCGTGTAATAATTTGTGCGTTTCCCTTTTTCTGATTCTTTAAAGTTTTTAAAGAGAAAAACTTAGAAAATTCTTGCTATCATATACCTATACATGTGTATATTATGATCGCGTCGCGATCTTGGCGCCACTTGGACCCTGCGACCTAAATAAAAATCTGAACTCGTATCTGTGTGTGTGTGTGTATGCGCGCGCGTGCGTGTTAGTAAAGAAAGAGACTGCAAAAATGCAAAATTACATAAATTTAATAAATATATACATGTAAAAAAGCTAAAAGGCAATATTTTTTAAATATCTCAGAAAAAAGTTATTACTATTTGTTTATTTGCCAATTATTTATCGATGCGTAGTAGAAACGCATAATGGTCATTGAAAAGCTAGCGCCATACTACGTGCGATTCTGATAAAATGTGTAAATATTACTGTAAAATAAGATCGTTGATTTGTGTATGTCAATTTGACGAATTTTTCTTTCATCATACTATTCGCGAATTTTGTACAAATCACCATCGCGAATCGTAAATGTGCGTCTAGTCTAGCTATTTCGGGAGTTTAAAAAAAAAATAATAGTTATTAATCGCTTTACATTTGCTGTTTATTTATAGATTACGCGTTTAAATGCTACATGTGCACTTCACTGTCAAACGAAGATTGCGATGCCGCTATGCCAGCGACTTCCTTGTTACAGCCGGTGGAGTGCACTAACAACAACATGCTAACATGGCAAAGAAGCATTCAGCAGCACAAGCTACTTGATCCGATTGTGAAAATTTTTGACGCCGACATGCCAGACTATCGGAACATACCTCTGGCTTGTGCCAAAGTCATTCTTAAAGGCAAGTAACTGTAAATCGTAAAGAAAACGTTAAGTAGACGGTATTATATACCGTCATAGAGAATCATCTGTGAGAATTAACGTAACGTTTTGCTCTTTTTTTCAGTTGAAAATCAAGAAAAGCCTGTGACCATAAGAACATGTCAAACAGCTAAAACTGAAAATATTGATCCGTGTAAAACAATAGAGCAAAAGATAACAGAGAATTCCGTGGGCAAAATGGAGCAATGTTCCCTCTGTATTAAAGACGCTTGCAACGGTTCGATAGTTTTGTCTTCTGAAATATTTTACATTCTTGCAACATTTCTCGGGACCCTCATTCATGTTGCTTTTTATCCTTGGGCGTAACCTTTACCATTGTGTACTTACACCACAACGAAAACCTTATTTATAAGATTATTATCTCCTAACTTTGGATGCATGTATTCATTTTATAACTGTAAATGTAAATGAATCGATTAAACTCTTCCAACTAATCACATTCTATACGCATGTGGTAGCAATAGGAAGTATATTATATATTTATATATATATTATATTACTTATTTATCATACACACACACACATATGTATATGTACTGTAGTGTGCTGTGCAAGCTATAAACGTCGCGAAAGCAATTATAATCGCGTATATTTATTACAAACTTGCCAATATGAAAAAAATGTGTTTAAATATATGTATCAGTGTATATTTTGGGCAAATAAAATCATGTAGAACACACAAAAATAAATAAAATGTTTATCAAATTTAGTTGTCCTCGAAATACATACGCCACAGAATTTTCTTTTTTTTACATATAAAAAATTAAAGAATTTAAATAAATTTAAAACTCGATCAGAATAAAATAAAAAATGTATAGAATATTCTTTATTTTCTTGAATATTGAGTTTAAAAATTTTTTTGAATAACTGCTGAGATGATCTGAACGAGTCGCAACAAAAAAGCATTACAACTACATAATGATAAAGACTAGTTTTTATGTTATTTATATTATTTAACTGATGTTTTTTACTATTTGAAATAACAAAACAAAATAAAAGATTACTTTCTCTTTTACTTATGTGACAAATATTGTATGATAAATATATTATACATTTTATATCTTCATCAAAGAGAAGTCTGTTAACAAAGAAATTTTTAAGGTCGAAACTAAATCAAATGTGTGTGTGCATATGTGTGTGTACATATATATTCTTCTAAGCAAAATATACAGTATTGTAAATACTGTATATTTTGTACATAATACTGTAAATACATATAAATAAAAATACAAATGTTATATTACATATGTTTTAATATAAATGGAATTTGATTTATAATTTTTTTTTACTTACACAGTTGTAATCACAATTAGAAAAATAGGAAATATTTAGTGTACACTTATTTTTTCGCAAACGATATTTTCATTGCATGCGAAGGTGTAATTTTGAAACCTTGAAGAGCATCTTTCGCTGCTCCCGATTGAGCTTCATTCTCAAATTCAACGAATGCGATATCATGTCGATTAGGTACTAATCGTACTTCTTTGAAACCCGGAAATTGATTAAACAACATAGACAACATCATCTCGCTTGTCTCATCTGGTAAGTTCGTCAAGAACAATATTTGATTCGGTGGTTGTTCAGGCACAGCTGTGTTAATAAGACCTGGATGTTGAGGTACACCAGCTTGATAACCAATTTGCTGTGAATGTTTTGCTTGTTCTTTTGCACGTTTCTTAGCGCGTTTAGCTTCTTCATCCGCAGCTGGAACAACTCGTTTTGGTTTTTTAGGACGTTCCGCAAAGGTACCTTTCATTTTTGCTATTATATCGCTGTCAGTTTTAGCATATTGTATCCTCTACAAAACCATAAAATAGAAGAAAAATAACAAATATCTTAACTTGTAAACATTTTGTGTCACGAAAAAATATGTTATTATTCAACGATATATATATGTATTTTACATATATCAGAAAAAGAAGAAAATATAATTTAAAATTATATCACATCAACAATCTCATATAATTCTTACCATTGGTTTGTCATAAAATGGAAATCCTTGCATGGATCTCAAAGCATTCGTTGCACTTGCTATTTCTTTGAAAATAACAAAAGCCTGTCCACGCATTTTCAGCGTTTTCAAAGCTACTATATCTAATATCTGACCAAATTGAGAAAATATAGCATACAATGATTTCTTTAGTTCATCTTTCTTGATTTTTTCATTCAAATTGTTAATGTAAATAGTATTATTTGGACGAATGTCCATTTTTGCTAAAAATTGTATAAAGATATACTCTACCTGTAAAAAACAAACAGCACAATACTTAAGTTATTTAACAAAATCACTTTTATATGTCCGTGTGCAATAAACGCATACATTGAAAATAAAAAGAGATATAATTAGAAAAAACAGTATCATTTTTAATATTTTTCTTATCAATAAAACTTAGAAAGATAGATTAGAATATATATCATTTCGAGAAGTTGACTGTCCAAGATATATGAGTGTCTATGAATTTAAGATTAAATATATATATACGCGCATATAAAATAAAAAACGTGGATAAAATAAAATTATTACAAAGATTTAGTCAAACTTACGTGTTTAACCGGTTTGCCGCTGCTTTTAACACGTTTTCACAATCTTGATTTTGAGTTTTAGACTATATAGGTTTTATTTCAAATTTACTTTGTTTGCTTTGATTTTTTTTATTTATTATTAATTAAACTGTAGACATGTGAAAGGTTATGTCAAGCGTCGGTTACAGGTTTACTGCAGGACGGTCAAACATAACAAGAAGCCTATATCCATATGAGAAGCGATGACGCAAGATTGTGGCGTCACCTAGGATACGCAATAATTGCGATTGCCAAGTGGAACGTATTCTTGTCTTAAGTTCGTATCGCACAGATTAGGACTGAAATTGGATTGAAATTTATTGCCAATCAGAGGAAAAAACCAGTTTTAGGTTTAGTAAACTTTGCTCTGATTGGTCAGATTGTAATCCGATTTCAATCTCAATCCGCAATGTGATACGGGCTTTGTGCGATACCAGCGCTTCACACGGAAGTAAAAACGCAACATAAAATTTCTGTAATTCTAGACTTTTTGCAATTATGCATTCAAAACAGTGTTTAATATCGAAGACGTTGTATTGTCACTAGAAATCTCGTGAAACAATTGAGAATCCGTAGTTTTTATTTGTTTTTCGCTGTTCGTTTGTTTCTCCTCTTCTCGCCGAAGTATACAGACTACCGTTTGTCTCATTTCGGGTGCAAAAAGTGCGAGCACTACGTGATAAAACGAACGGACCTCGCGTGGGAAACTCACGGGTACGAAGAGGACGAGCGTCGAGAGAGAGAAGAAGAGAGAGAAGGTGTCGCACATAATCTCGTACAAGTATGCGGGACTAGTTGAATTGCGAGTGAGAAAGTGAGCGATAGTGTGCGTGTGTGTACGTGTGTGTTCTCTGATATATATGTGCGTCGTGTGATAAAATATAATAGCGCGCTGTACATGCACACACGCGTGTGCCGTCGTACTCTCTCTTTCTCCATCTCTCCTTCCCTTTCTTTTTCTTCCTTTTCATTCCCACTAATCGTGATTGTAGAGGGCGGGAGGGGGAGAGGAATCGGAGAGAAGACAGAGGAGCGAGAGCGAAAGCGGGCGAGCGAACGTGCGAGTGCGAGCGCAAGTCGTGGAAGCAGCGCGAGCGTGCGGAAGAGTGGCGGTGTGTCAGCGTAAAGCGAGCGAGCAAGTGAGCGAGCTAGACGAGCGCGTGCGGTGGTGGTGGTGACGACTGGTGCCGTGGACGGACGGACGAACGGTCGGTCGGTCGGGCGATCGGTCGGTCGGTCGACGGTCGGGCTGTGGTGTATGGAAGAACGAAGGAAGAAAGTGCAAAATTCGCAGTGTGTTGTGTCGGCTGCGGAGTGAGAAAAGGATACGCACGGAGGGAATAATAGTGTGTGTGGCGGCTCGGTTTGCTGGCAAATCTAAAAGGAGGAATTTATCATCCGTCGTCTCGAAGAGGTCTCGCGCGCGTCTCCACGGGACTGGTGTGTCAAAGGAATCTGTCTTTCTTCTCTGTCTCGCGTTTATCTTCTTGCGTACACGTTCTCTATCTCTCTTTCCTTCTCTCTCTCCTTTCTTTCTCTCTCTCTTCTTTTCTCGTCACCGATCGCCGGGGGACCTATTGGTCGAGAACACGTCAAGGGACGACGACAACGCGTGGACATTTAACCAAGAAAGGAACGTGTTGCGAAGAGCACAATGTCCGATCGAGAGAGCCTGGACGATCAGCCACAAAGTAAGAACAGCCGGGGTTACTAAAGCGTCGTGACCGAACCGTTTCTGTGTGTTGCCATCTCTTTCTCTCTCTCTTTCTCTGTCTCCTTTCCTCTCCCTTCTGTCTTCTGCGGTCGCGCTTAGTCGTTAGACCCTGGCGTTGTCTCATCGAGTGAAACGTCCGCGTGTCGCATCGTCACACAAACATGTTCTCCCTCTGTGGTCTCCTGTCCCTGTGCGCCCGAGATACTCGGTGCTTCTCTCACGCGACGCGAGGTATATGCTCCGCGTTCGCGTTTACAAATCCTGCAAAGAAACGCTCGGTTCTTTCGAGCCTTACGGGAACGTGCGCGGTGTTCCCTTCCCCCTACCATTTCCCAGCCGCCTGCTGAAGATTCGGTGCACAGTTTGTTTCACCGCGTCAAGTTGCTTTGTGCTCATCGCACGATCCCTGTTTTTCGCATCCTCGTGGCAGGTTTTATCCAGCGCCACGTGAAGAAAATCGCTATTTTTCAACGGGACGCAGGATCCAAAATGGCCGACTCGCACATCGGGCTAAGAGGATAGTCTCTTTTGTCCCCTCTCCCGCCGCGTTTCGTTTCTCTTGCTCCTTTGGCCGCAAACTCTTTTCCCCTCCTCGTTTGCTCTCTTTCCATCTTTTCTCTCCGGCACACATGTTCTCTCTTTTATTCTCTTCCTTTCATACATGTTTCTCTCTCTATCCTCTCTCTTTCTCTCTCCTCTCTTTCTTCTCTCTCTTTCTCTCTGTTCTCGTGAATCAAATATTCGTAACTTCCGACGTTGCCGCGCGTCGCAATGCCGGTTCTTCATGCAGTTCTTGGGTTTTTTCCGCTGGTTAACGTGCGAGTCGAGTCGAAATTCTATATAAATACGGTGATTGTCGTACAATAAACGAGTAGAATCAGACAGTGTGATGTAATTCACCTCTGTCTGCTCGACGTGCACGCACGCACGCACGCACGCATGCACGCACGCACGCTCGGAGCAAGAACGGAGCTTACCGCTTGACGCGGTCGTTCGGAGCCGATAAATGTATAAATTTCACGCGATTGTACATTACTTTTCTCTTTGATTCGCTCATTTTTTACCGCAACCTTTGAAATCGTATCTCTTGGCTTGGAAATAAAATACGGAAAAAACGGAATAGCATATTTTGGATGGATGATCGAGAAACGGTCTTAACTCTTTTTCATGATATATAAAAGTGACGTTCTTCATATATCTTTCATACACATAACACACACACACACACACTCTTTCTCTCTTTTTCTCTCGATAATTCCGATGGTCGACACGCGCGCACCTTTGTCGCTCCTAACCTCATTTTTCACGACTTTTACCTCGTGCCGCGCGACATTGACACACACGTATACTCTTCTCTCTCTCTCCCTCCTCTCTTTCTATCTCTCTCTCTTGAAAATCCTTCGTTTTATATATTTCGCCGATTAAATTAGACTTAGGTACTTTGGAGGTAGCCAGTATTTGTGCAGATTATTTGTGGCTTGGCATGAAACAGTCTTATAAATCTTAATAAATGTGAAAATTTGTTTTATAGTAAAAATTAAATTTTAATGTAACAAACTTTTTATCTCTCTTTTTCTTTCTTTCCTAGAGAGATAAATTCTGCCACAATAAGATACAAGAATAATTTGTATGAATTTCTTTTTGTTAGCCAAAAATTGTATCTGTTTTATGAACCAAATATTCATGAGCATATGTAATTCAATTTTTGGCTAACAAGAAAAAGTATTGTAATATATATATATATATGAATTAGTTTAGAGAAAAACATATAACTCATATTTTATTTGTTGATAATGAAGTAAAATTGAGAAACATTACGAAAAGAAAACAGTTTATTTTATTCTTTGTGTAACACTTTTTAATAAGTGTTTTATATAAGTGTTAGTTAATTTGTAATCTGCATTGTATACATATATATTCTATATACTTATATGGTTTCTTTTATTTTACTAGAATATGGAAACCCAGGTGGCATGGATGCTGGAGGAGCAGACTTTGATTCTGGTGAGTGATGATATTGTGTACAATGTAAGTAAATAAGTTTTTTCCACGTTCTCAAAACTTAAATTGTATGCTGGCCCAGTAACTATCTGTCAGTACACAAACATTCTATCTATTCTCTAAGTAATACAATAGGTATATCGAGAAGTTTATGTTTGAAAAAAGAGAAATATGTCGTGAAGCAAACAAAAACAAGAGTTGAGGGAGGAAGGGAGGGAGAGTAACCACCTGCCTACAAATGGGACAAATTTGTACGGATATCCACATGAAAATGGAATATGAAGCGACCGGAAGCCGCGGGATATGAACGCGCGACAGTGGGGCGCCGTTAGTGGAGCGCAGTCAGCTGGTCGTGACGTCACGCGCCATGTCGGTAGGCGCAAAGCGCCGGAGGTGGTGGTGATGTCGGTTGGAAGTCTCGCCTCGCTCTGCGCGCGCTTTTGATTTAAAACGCGAAGTCACGTGGCAACGTTCGCACGGGGAGCCGTGAGCCGGCGCTGGGACGATCGCGGATTGGTCTGCGCGCTTTATCCACCGCCACCGTGAGGCGTGCATTCCATTGGCATGACGGCGGGCTTCATGAATGACCGGCATGCTGTTCGTAACTCGATTTCGTGTTTGACGAAAGATATCGCGGGATTTCGGCACGTTTTGTTTTTTTCGTCTTTGTTGCTCGTTCGCGCGCGATATCCCACGTTTTTTCTCGTTAACGAAACACGCGGAACAGCGTAACGACGACGACGACAATGCGTACAAACGCGGGTTCCCCCCGTGTAAAACGCGATGTGTCATTGCACGGTGACTACATCGACTCGATATCACCGTTGCTTTTTCCTCGTCATCCGGTCGGTTCGATCTCAGTGTACAACGTGCTCGCTTCCGCGAACATTTCCACAAGATCTTTGCTTTTGTAGCATATCATTTCACAGAAAGAAGAAATCGGACCCGATCTCTGACAGTGTGTCGCATTGAGGATTTAGATCGGAAATACGCGGCAAGCGCGAAGCATGTTTTGTTTAATTTTGAATATAAAAACTAATACATTTCGGTGATAGAGAGTTTGAACTCGTGTGCTGTGAAACGCGCGAATACAATCTCCATGGCAACGAACACTCACAACGACGTCTACGAGGATACGCCGAAAGACTGGGGCGACACCATGGAAAAGATACAATATTGGTATCCGGAAGGTATAATCACACGTCTGAAAGTTAAATGCGATTTTAAAAAAGAGATGAAGGTTTTAGAAAACATTTCTTTTACAAAATATAAATTTGCGAAAATTATGATAACATGTACGTACTCTCTCTCTGTATACTACTACTCGCGTACAGTCAATGCGTTAGTGAGAGGCGCTCGAGCCACACGTGATTCATTGACACGTTCATTCCGAGAATTGTGTCTGATTCAAGAATGCCGTATGGATCGAAGACTATGTGAAAATATCTCATTAAAATGAAATAAATCGAGTGACACGAACGTCGAGATGAGTATTACAACGCGCGTAAAAATATCTGACAAAATATAGCATCTATTTTTCAAATTGACCGTTTCTGGGAACACCGGTGAAATATCTTCACGATGACTCCGACGTCTCCGGAAAAAGCGAACGACCTATAATATATTACACGATATATTGAGAGAGACAAATTTAAACAAAAAATGCGGAACATTTTTTAACGGAGAGTTAGAAACATAAAGTTTACGCAATTTTGAATTCGTGTAGTCTGTTAAAAATTCGAAGAACATATTTTTTTTTTTTACTCAATGACGCTAAGAAAACAGAAAGTGGAAAATTATAATTTCTATTTTGTTAATTTTTTCATACCTGTATTTTATGAAGAAGTAAATCACATTTCGTTGTATAACGAGACTACAAATTTCTACAATGCTATTTTCAAGTGCTCTATTTTTGGATTCGCTAATAGAATAGAAAAGAACAGAAAATAGATCGTGACTCATATGTACCAGACGTCATTTTCCGAGCTTAACAAATTAATGAATTTTTTTTTTTTTTTCAATTACAAACTACAAATCGTTACTACGTATTTTTTGTGTACATGTAATCGATGTACAACATATTAATTTCACTTGATTTTGAAAGAAATCTGAACGGGAAAAGTGAGATGGAGGAAAAGTTATGTCGTTTCATGTGATTAATTGTCATATACGCGTTCTAGAGAGAATTCTAATAATCGACTCTCGAGGGAGAAGGAAGTTATTATATCCAGGAAATGATAGATTAGATTTGCATCTTTCATAACACTTGGAATTTTCTGTCACTCAAAAAATTTCCTCGGCGTTGTGTGTGACGTGTGGGGTTTTCTCCGTGTTTCTCGCACCGATCCGCGAAAACGGAAGCGTCTCGTCCCCGTTTTCAGGCGCTAGTTGTGCCGCGACTCCACAGGGAGTGCGGGATGGACGGGTGGAGATATCGGGTGGGCACACACCGCGAGAGAAGTCGGCGTTGAGATTTGCGTTGAGGCAGGTCCGGTACCAGCGCCACATGCTGAAGCTCCCCAGGCGGAAAGATCAATGCACTCTCTCGTCGCCGCAGTCGTCTCCGCTATTCGCCAACACGGTCGTTGATGTAATTCTCTCTCCCCTAATTTTCTTCCGCGTAGACCGACGGGGATCCCATGGTAGAAGTCCTCGCGACGCGACATAAATCCACGAACGATTCCGGACGACGGCCGGATGCGCGAGTGTGCTGCGATCTCGACGGTGGGAGCGTCGCGACGAAGATGCGACGGCGTTTTCCGCGAGCACTCTCGGCGACGCGGTGATCGAGCACAATAAACATGGACGAGGAGGGTGGTATCACGAGAGAAAGAACTCCCAGCTACAACGACAGGCGCATTACCCGGCGATCAAAGACGACAAACGCCGACGACGACGCCACGTTGTCGTCGTCGTCGTCGTCGCGAAATGGTGGTGTGCCTGCGATGTCTGCGCTTCGTGTAACTGTGTGATGAAATACGCGATGTAACATTGACGACACACAAGGTGAAAAACAAGGAGGTTGAAATGGGCGTATGCGACGACACACGCCGATTGTTTAGAATCGTTTTATTGACACTCGATGAAATGGAAAGAACACTACGGTCAAAGAAGATACATCATTCGTAAATCGCGACGATGACGTTTATGCGCGATCAAGTAGCATCTTGCGAGTGTATCTTGCGAGTGTGTGATATCCGCCAAAAAATTGTCCTGTCGATGGTGTCGCAGGTGACAGTTTTCTCCTCGTTCGTCCACGGTTAGAAAAACAACGAATTTTTTTGAGTAATAAATGGTGACTTAAAAAACAAAACGGGAACTAAAAGTGAAGTGTAGAAAACGGAAATTGAGAAAAGGGAGAGACGTAGAAAGAGCTTAAAGATGTATTAGGACACAAAAAAACAGTGTAAGAAACTTGTTCAAAATTTAAATTGTGCAAAACAATTAGGTATTCAATAAAGAAAAAAGAAGTAAAAAATCAGTTTATTAATCACGTCGGACTGAAATTCGCGCGAGTGAGTTTGTAAATAGTTGGTGCTACAAGAGTGTGCTTACATAGTCGAGGAGTAATTGAAAAGATCAGATTTGACAGGGACTGATGTCGCGTGAAAACAGCGCGGTGCCAAATGAACATTGCGAAAAAAATAATAATTTACGAGCCAGAACAGCGAAGTTCCCAAGAGACACTTTCGGCGCGCGAAATCGTATGCAGCATGGCGTAGAGGAAATGCAGACGGTGGTGATGCAACAGTCATCGACCGAGAGCGGAGGCGCCTTGGGGAAATAGGGCAATAATGAAAATGGAGACCCGTACGTAACAGGCCTGTTTCACCCTTCTGAGTTATTAAAATATCGAGAGAGCAAAGTATGTATCGATAGATGAACTGTCAAGAAAACAGAACGACTGTCAAAGGTGATTCTGTGAAAAATTAGAAGATGTTCTTTCTCTTGATCCCCACTCCTGGATTGATACGCGACGATGCACTCATCGATCATCTTCGCAGTGTGTTCCTCACGGGACGAACAATGGACAAAGATCCTTGTGAAGGAGAGACTGAAGATTTAGTACGAATGTGTGTGAAGCTGGGACAGATCTGCGCGATGACCTACTTATCGGAAATGGAGGAATGACCTCTCTGGCCGAATTATACCGACGCGATCTATATATCAAAACCGTCCGATTCGCACACACGATGACGTAAATCGACAAATCTGTGAAACTAAAATTACGGGTAAAAATAAAAAACGACTCTCGCTACTTTTTATACGAGGGATCTCGCGCGAAAAAGACAGAAAAAGAGCTATGACGAAAGAGGAAGAGAGAAAGAAAGAGAAAAAAAAGAAGCAACAGCAGAGAGATAGAAATATCTGCGGCTGCATTTAGTTAATCAATTCGCAGCTTTGATGAAGATTTAGTTCGTGACTTTTGTACGTAGGTGACGAGGAGGAAAGAGAAGGATTTTTACGCGCGCGTAAGGAGCGCGCGAATTATGTACAGGTGCACGGACCGCAGTATCGACAGGATGTTCAAGAGCAGGATTTTCCAGGGCGATCTCAGCCCCGTCCCAATTCCAGGCAGTCTGCAACAATCTAGTACGTAGTAATGTGGAAAGCAGCTACCGGTTAAGCTGCGTTACATCGATCGACCGAGCACGGGTTCTAATTGCCTTTGCACTCCCGAGATTCCCGAGATCTGCGATTGTTCTTTTTTTTTTTTTTTTTTTTTTTTTTTTTTTTTTTTTTTTTTTTTTTTTTTTTTTTTTTTTTTTTTTTTTTTTTTTTTTTCTAATGACCGCGATGTATTCGACAATTACACTCGAAGAAAGAGAAGCGAAACTTCCGAGTAATTAGGTCATCAACTTCCTGTAAAAATAATTAACTAATAATTAACCACTTCCGCACGGAGTAGAGAAACCAATAGAGAGTAATTATGAAGCCCGTATTATTTTCTTAGCACGAAAGAGCCTAATATAGTGTCTACGTCAAGTTGTTCGAAACATAACTCTATTAACAATTGCTTGAGTTTAGACATACCGCACACACGCAATCCAGAAAGGAATTAGTAATAAACAGATGAGCAAAAAATGGCTCGCAATCGGAACAGACAACTTGAAATTCGAAATCACTTGAGAGACGCTAATTTTCGGAAAAAAAAAAAAAAAAGAAAACGGATTTCGAGGTGCCATAGGCTTTGATTGACATGTCATTGATGCGCGTTTTCATCTCGCTGGCGCGAGTTGTCTTCTTGCGCACTCAAGACGAGTTTCGAAAATGAATAACGTTTATTCAGAAGAGACACACATGCACAAATCGACCATAGTAGTTCAGGATAAGAAAGAAAAAAACATATTATTATAAGCGGTAAAGGCGTGTCTGGTCGTGATAGTGGGGCATCAAAGAGGTCGTTGACCTTTTCTCTGGTGCAGCTGTTATTGATCGATGAGAACTAGCAACATCGCTCTGGCGTGTTATACCGAGAGGTGCTTGTGTCTATCCGACAGGATAGACCATTTACGTAGGTCCGGTTAGCACGGTCGGCGTAGCGCGGGAGTGTTCCGAGTATATTTTTGGCCTCTTCCCGATTTCGAAATTGCTTCGCACTAAAGCCCAGGAACGCGATTCCGAGAGAATTCAACAGGGAGGATCGAGCGCGGGGTGACCTAATAAACACTAGGTCACCTCTTTACCGACTCTAACGCGTACTCCTCCTTCCCTCCCTCTCTACCCACCTACCTACCCTCCCTATCTATCTACCCTCTTTCCGTACTCTGATGCCACTTATTTCTGCTCATTCTCTAAGAAGACACTTTCTGATACTTATCGCAGCAAAAACCATGTACTTTTTAAATTATTGGCAGGTATACACCGTTGAAAAAGAGTACTTTTGTTTACACGATAAAAGGAAGAAACAGCTTCAAAATGTAAAATTTATTTTTATGAGCATTTCAATTATCGATCTTGCTGATATTAATATCATGTAATTAATGTAAAACAACTATATTTTTTATAAGCATAATATGCGATTATGCTTATCGGTTTAAATTTAAATATCAGTTATTTCATAAACATACGATGTACAAGAGAGAATTTGCGAAGTTGCTTATATAAATAAAGTATTAATAAACTATTTTATTTATATTGTAGGTCAGCAAGGTCAGCAAAGCGAGCAGGAACTGGCGACGAAAATGTTGCAAATTCAAAGTAAAAGATTCTACCTTGATGTAAAACAAAATAGACGTGGAAGGTTTATCAAAGTCGCCGAGGTATCGTCTTATCTTCTAAATTTAACTTGTTTTCATATATGTGTAATTTCAGCAAAATAGTCTCTCTCTAATGCTTTTATATAAAAGATTAATATCGATATATTAGTAATAAAATTAAAACACACATTTTTGCTTTATAAAATATCTTTCAAACGTCATTAGAATAAATAATTTTCTGATAAAAGCACTCACAACTTTAATAAGAATACGATCTACTAGGTAATCTTTGTATATAATTGTGTAATTTTTTTTATATTACAGATTGGAGCGGATGGAAGAAGAAGCCAAATCTACCTAGCACTCAGTACAGCATCTGAATTCCGGGACCACCTGTCGACGTTTAGCGATTTTTACGCATCTTTAGGTACATCAATAGCACGTATCAATTAAATTCAGAATAGTATAATTTATTGTAACTATATGTCAATAACTGATATATATCTGAAACATTGAAGCTATTATTCGTGAAACAATCGTCGCTAGTTTTGTTGAACTTGTCTTTTTCTCAATGGAAAGGAATATTTGTTCCATTAACTTTGTATTCGTTTTCAATTCCGGATGATTAGGTCCACCAAATCCGGAAAACGTACCAGACGACGGAAAATTGAAGTCAGAGATGATGGTGAAGGATAATAGGCGATATTACTTGGATCTCAAGGAGAATTCTCGCGGCCGTTTCCTGCGGGTGAGTCACCCTGTATGTACCAGCCAATATACTTATTTTCTACGCTAAGTCTTAAGAAGAATTTGTCGGCTTTCATGTCAAGAGGTGTGTTCTTTTCGATGGATGACAAAAACGGATGAATAGAACTCTTCTAAAGTCTCTCGCCGACGAAGGGTTGCATGAAACCTATATACAACGATTCTCTCACGTTACAATATAGTAGAATGATGATTGCGCGTAATCATCTTGTGTGACATTTGCGTTGATTTTTTCTTACAGGTGTCGCAGACGATAACACGAGGAGGTCCCAGAACGCAGATTGCAATACCAGCACAAGGCATGATAGAGTTTCGCGACGCATTAACGGATCTTCTCGAGGAATTTGGAACGGACGATGGTGGTTTTAAAGGAGATTTGCCGGAAGGGCGTTACATGCGCGTGGATAGCAAGAATTTCTATTTTGATATTGGCCAAAACAATCGAGGCATCTATATGAGAATTTCTGAGGTACTCTTTTGTAATTATAATAAAAAGCAAACGGCAGATCAACATTTATAAGATAGATGATGTAAGAAAGAATTGTATTTTTACAGGTGAAGACGAATTTCAGGACAGCTATAACTGTACCGGAAAAGTCTTGGGCGCGTTTCCGTGATATATTCGCAGATTATTGCGAGAAGATGAAGGAAGGCGGCGGCGGTGTCAACAGCGGCGGCGGAGGAGGAAGTGTATTGTCCGAAGGGAAAGGCTCGGTGGTGGCACAGGTACCATCGCCATCCTCGAACACACAGCCTAATCCCAATCCAAATTTAGACTCTCCTCTAATCAAGTGAAAAAGGCTTTAACTTAATTCGAACATTTGGGAATTATAACTCGTAAACTCGTTTTCAAGTCATTAATGCAAAGTAAAAGAACTTGTCAGATTCTATGCCATCGTCGTCATCGTCGTGTTACTCATCGACTGCGAAAAATCGATCATCGATATGATCGTCGTCATTGATCACACCGTCATCGATACCATTATTGTCACCATCGTTATCACCGAGATACCGTCACGACCATCACCGTCATCGTCATCGCTGCCGTCACATCACACCGATACACTCTTACCATCAAGCGCGAACACCAAAAACTCGCCTGAGATACGGCATACATTAATATCGCAAAGAGTATCAGTCGATTGTTGAATATATGTTCGTATAATCATATTTGATAAAAAAAAAAAAAAAAAAAAAAAAAAAAAAAAAAAAAATATTAAAGGTACACGATTGTGGCATGTCCCACACGCGCCCGCGCGTGAAGATGGGAAAGACAAAAAACAGAAAGGGAGAGAAAATAAATGGAATGTGTGCGTGCGTGCGTATATGTGAGTGTGGCGTGCATGTACGCATGTGTGTGTATGTGTGTTGCGCGCACTATATACGTATATCTATGTATGTGCGCGAGAGAAAAAAACGAGTCACTGCCGCTCGTGTAACTAATGGGATAGGTGAAGAAAAGAAAAAAACAACGCAACAATGGGATCGAGAATATAATAATTATTGCATGATGTCTTTTTGGGCCGACACGAGTTGCCATTGCTTAACGTTATGAAGTACTACTGTTCATTTCCTATTCTGTAACATTTAACGCATGTGTTACAAATCTTTGCGCAGACAAAGAGTATCACAAAATAGTTGCGCAACGATACATTAATGAAATTGTCGTTACGAATTATGTTACAGAATAAGGAGGCTGGTTATTCGCGGACGCATGTGTTTGGTTTTTTTTTTTTTTTTTTTTTTTTTTTTTTTTTTTTTTTTTTTTTTTTTTTTTTTTTTTTTTTTTTTTTTTTTTTTTTTTTTTTTCCGTATATCCGTTGTGAAAACAAACGAAAATCTTAGATAGGAAATGGACTGTAGTGTGGATCACGTTACAATTGAATTTGATCGTTCAGAATTTATGAATAAATAGTTGTTATATTACGATTATATCATGATGAAGAGATAAGAAGAAAAAAGCGTGTGAGTTGTCGCGAAGAAAATTAAAAAAAAAAAATAATAATAATAATAAAAATAACAAGAAAGATCAATTGTGTATATGTAGGCAGTGCGTATGTCTTTTTCGAATTAACTAAGAAAGTCCCGAGGTAAATCGCTTCACACTTTCAACGAACACATGTCTAGCAAAAGTCGCAGGTTGAATGTACATAAGATATTGCAGAATGCTTTTTGCGACTTTGTTGTAATATTTTCGACGGTACGGTGAGAGCGCGATTTACCACTATGGTTAAATTGAACGAAAAAAAAAGTGAAAATGTAGATGAAGATATTCGCGTATCATAGTATATATTCGAATATCTATATTATATCTACAGGGCGCGACATCGTACACTCGTTTAAAACCTAGACGACGTCTTTATTAAAAAGTAATGAAAGATAATATATAATGTAGGTGTGTGTGCGTGTATGTGTCGTGTGTATATGAAAGGGAGAGAGCGAGAGTGAAAGAGAGAGAGAGGGAGGGAGGGAGAGAGAGAGAGAGAGAGAGAGAGAGAGTAAAGAGGTAGAGAGAAAGATATTAATCGAAAGAATATGAGAAAAACCATATTAATACATATATATTATATAATATATGTACAATACATATAAAGTTAATTATATTTTGTTTCTCGTCGATTTGTTCAAAAGATGCGCATGCAATCATACATGGAAGAACGTGTACGGGAGAAAATACGCGCTTTCAGACAGAACATACATGCACACACAACATTCGCATTCACATCATCATCATTAAACACGCGGTTTCCACATTTTCCACACTGGGTTCACAAAATAATACAATACATGTATTTCATCGTGAAAGACAAAAAAAAAATTGCATTACGAAGGACAAATTGTACAAGTGACGGTGTGCACGTGTATTTAATTAAGTTAGTTAAATTGGAGCGATGACAGAGTTCTAACACACAATCGCATATTAGATATGTATTATACAAATGCATAATAAGTATTTATATATAGAAATCTACATAACTCTATATAATTGTAACGAAATGCCAATGTTCGCGGACCCAGGTAATTGCATAAATTCAGCAACGTGTATGATCGATCGAATCTTCGAAATCATCTTGTTGTGGAACTTGCAATTACTTAGGTCCCTTCCACTGGATGCAGAAAGAGAGATGAGATAAACCGAATAGCAAGGAAACCAGGAAGTAATATTCCAAAGTGACAGAGAGAGAAAGAAAGAAAGAAAGAGAGGAAGAGAAAAAGAGCAGAAGAGAAGAATAACGCGCAATCGAGTTATCTCCTAGAAGAAAAGGAAACCTTAATACGCTTTGATTCTGCAATGCTGTGCTAATATCAATCATAAATATTTATCCGTTAATTTTTTTTACGTTCTAATCTAAAAAAACAAAAGCGGCATACAAACTGATATAAATTTATATTTCGCACTGGTGCGAATAAATAGAAAGAAAACCGCATATTAAATGTATTTAAAAAAAGAGAGAAAGACGCGTTCGACGTTAAATGCTATTATAATCGACGCGTTTACATGTTTTACGCAAAATGAGCAAAATTTTATTTATTTTCTAGCTTATTACTATATATTTTGATAAGATGTTATTCTTCAATTGCATTTTTTTCGGAAATCGACAATTTCGGCTGGTCTGAATTTATTTAGCACGTAAGAGAGAATTGGTTTGATGACCATAATGTAAAACAGAAATCACACAACGCAAAATCGAAATATACAGAAAAGGTAAATAGGTTTAATATAAAATGTTGAAACGAAAATAATTACGATTGTCTCCGATTTGAGTACAGTTACATTTCGACTCAATCCTCTCGTTGTTCGAAATACCGAAATACTATTCCTCCACGTCACGCGCACGTGCGCATACACATACACAAACTTAAATTTACCGTGACAGACCATCGGCAAAAGCTTTCATATGATACACATTCACACGTTTACATTTTCATCAAACTGTTATTGAGTTTTTTTTTTTTTTTTGTGTAAAGGGAGTTAGTTAAATCTGCAATCTGTGCAGAAAAAGATTATATATATATATATATACATATTATATATATATATATATATATATATATATACATATATGTATATATATATATATTGTATATTATTGACTTGAACATACAAACGAAAATGGCGAAGAAGAGGCATAGAAAAATTACTGGCACTCACAGGCACAGATGGTACGATTATTGTGATCTATACAAATTACAAATCACAAAAAATATCCAGCAAGTAGTATATTTAAGATATATAAATACACTCACACACATGTCTATGATGATTAGAGAGAGAAGAAGTAAATGCAAGCGACGTCGCGCATGTAGTTTTACTGACCCAACTGCTTGGTAAATGCATGTGCGTTATCGCGTGCGCAAAAAAACAAACATGTTATTAAAAAAAAAAAAAAAGCGAAGATACCTAACTAAACGTACCTAACTAAAACAAAACGCAAAGCGAAAGAGAAGGAGAAAAAGAGAGAAAAACAAATATAAATATAAAGAAAACAAAAATGAAAAGATACCGTCTGACACATGTAAGAGAATAAGCAAAGTAATATAAAAAAAATGAATGAAAGAGAAAAAACATGACGCTCCTGCCACGCAGCGAGTCTCTTTTTAGACAGCTTTAAGATAATAATTATATAAATGATAAAATAATAATTAGTAAATAACGATAAAACTTTCTATATGTTGGATTGTGTCTAGTGAGAGAAATACTATCGAGGTAAAGCAACAAAAAAAAAAAAAAAATGTTACTATCGCCACACACAAATTAACGCAAATTTATACAATTATTTAATTAGTTATTTCTATTAAGAATGTTCTTTTCTTTTTTCTTTTCGTAATATATATACAGTGGAGAATATTGATTGTTAGTGAGTAGCTTTGGTGTTTCGTTTGTTGGTTGTACCGAACAAACGTAGCACAGTTGGTGTGAGATCGGCGGTTCTTTTTGCTACATATATTAAAAAAATCCACAAAAGGATACTAAAGTTCCAGTTCTGTTTTTTTTTTATTTTTTTTTTTTTTTTATTTTTTATTTTTTTTTTATTTATATATATATATTCGGTGGAGTTACACACCGGTACAACATTGTTATCCATTGTCATGCGCTAAATATTATCACATAGGATTTTCATACATGGATATGTTACACGAGCGAGAATTACGTGTAGCAACAATGTCGATGTTCACACCATAATAAGCAGAGATGTCAAAAATGCGATCTACCACTTGCTTCGTTTATATGCAAGAGGAATCGATCGCGACATAGTGTCATGTTGTTTGCTACACGAAATTGCGGTTCGTGAAAAAAACTCGAAGCTTCATCATAGTATGAAAACCCTGTCGTTGCTGCGATTATTCTTATCATTATTATTAATATTATTATTATTACATTGTCATTATTCTTACTATTATAATTATTCTTATTACCGCTATAATTAACTATTAGTACCTATTTTTGTCGAAGCGTCGTTAGTCGTGTACTGATTGCAAGTAGTGAAACCAGCCTCTAGCAGGTTGATTCCTATTTCTAATATGTGTTATGACAACGATCAGAGTTTTGTCTTTTGAGAATTTAATGGTGTTTTCGTTCTTCATCTTCTTTTTCCTTTCATCCCAGTCTTGAATTGACCTAAATTATCCCTCTTTTTTGTTGCTGAAATCTAAGGCTACTGGATATTCTCCTTGCAATCATATTGTGACATCAGAGAGGCGAAATATATATATATGTGTTAAAAATTCCTGCAATGTATGTTAAAATAAAAAGTTTTTCCGTACAAATCCACTTTCAATCGATGTGAACACATTCGTAAAATCCTCCGAAAACGAATTTTTCGATTTACAGAGTGATATATATGCGCATACATCTGAAATCTTCATACATTATTTTCGCTAGAAATAAAATAGGACACGCATAAATTGAATTAAATGGTGCATTTATTATAATAAAATAATAAAGAAGAGTGTTTTCGGGCCGATTCTGACGAGTGTGTTTTGTATCGATCAAAACTTTTTCTGCGAAAAACCTCTTGTTTTAATGCGAGTTGCAGGAATTTTTTCCGACATCACATAACATAATTGACTCTAGCTGCATTGAGTACTCAGGAGCCTTCTCGGCACACATCCTTTTCTTCTTCTTTAATCGCGTTTTTTACTCATTTTTAACCGGTCTACTCGGATCTAGTAAAATCGATGTAAGACGTCATTATTGTAAAAGAGCGAAAAAGAAAAAAATGATAACGGATGAGATGATAAATATGCGAATTGAGAAGAAAAAAGCAGAGAGAGAAAAAGAGAAAATTTTTTGAAAATCGATCAATATAGATTATCTAGATTTGCGATCTGGCGAATCGAACACAGTTAATGATCTTTCGACACGCGTTGCGTTTCACTTTTTTTTTCCTACTAGCGTGCTCTCGTGTGTGCGCGCGCGCGCGTGCGTGCGTACATGCGTGTGTTTGCGTGCATGTGTGGGTATGTGTGTTTGTTTGCGCGGGTGAGTGGATGGATGGACGAGTGTTACATGCATAAATGTGAATTTGTGTACTTGAATGTGACTTTGTGTGTGTGTGTATAGAGGCTCGACAATCGAAGCGAGCAAGCTACTCTTTGTAAGGTGAGAATAAAAATTAAGATTGTGAGGACGATGCGCCGTCGAACACATTAACACCGCAATTCTTCGGTAAAAAAAAAAAGTTATATCGCAAAAAACTTATACGTGTTCTTGAAACTATTACATTATATCAATAGTGTATAAAAATCGAAGTTTGTTGTTACAGAAAACAGTAAGAATTACTATATGATTGGCCTTTGTATGTCATTTGATTTATTAAAGATAACAATCTGTTGCAATTTGAACTTTTTTTTTTTTTTTATCATCCCGCCACGCACACAGCGCAAACATCCTTTTTCTTGTATCGCGTAGCGCCTTGACACTGCTCTCCGAGACCGCAATGAGACAATGATGTTTTTGTTTTTCATATGTCACACGAATTTGCTATCGCGCAAGCTGCACGATGCGTGCTTGCTAAATGCAGAGGTACTTTTTTGGATGCAGTATGCATTCGTGTGTGGTGCATCGTCCTCGGTATGTAAACGTCACACGGATAAACATACGAGGATAAAAAAACGTTCGAATAATGCGCAAAGTTTTTGTCAAAAATGTGTTGTTAGGTCATGTTGACAGGTTCTACAAGCCAGAACGTAAACTTAACGCGGAAGCAGACGCGATACAGGATCTACCGCAAAATTCCACTTGAGATTGCTGCCATTCTGTCAATACACTGCTAATATTTTGCTTACCGGGTACGTCATCTTTAAAGAATCGATATATATATATGCATACGTGTATACATATGTATATATATGTATATACCAACACATCACCACACACACGCATCATATTAATTGTTACATATATATATATATATATAAATACTTATATTAGAATCGAGTTTTCGAAATGTTACAAAGTTGAAAGTAACTTGTCGAAAAATTCGTATGCCACTTGTTTCTTCGGATAAACATTTTCTCCCGCCGCATAGTTTGTAATACTTCAATATTGTAACTATTAAAACAAATAGAATGACAGAATCGGGGCGAAAGATCGATCTGATCAGGAATGGATCAAAGACAAACGCAAAGATTAATGAATTTGTTTCATAATCGAAGCAAAGAGACCATCTCGACATCAGAAAATTAAGGAAATGTCACATCCAAGAATTTACGATGAACGGTATGATTGCGCGAACTCTTGGTGTTCGAAGAGACGATATCGAGAGTTCTCGAGATCCGTGTACTTTAAGATTCAAGGATTCTCAAAGTTTGAAGACAGATATAAAAAAAAAAAAATTTAAAAATTCTTAAAAAATCTGAAATCGCAGATCCTCTCAAACGATGAATCGCAAGATCTCGACGCGCGTTGATCAAAAATTCGTACGTTTTCTTGTCAAGAAATATAAGAATCCGTTATAGAAAATTCGTTAAACGTCGAATAATCTCAAACTTCTTAAATCTCGAAATAAGCACACAGACGATTTCTAAAACTAGAAACTTTTGAATCTCTTTTGAGAACTTGCGCGTGCGCGTGCTAGAGAGTAAATCTTAAGTAACAAGTGACTTCGTGAGACATAAATGTACTAAGAGATATTAATTTCTTTGCTGCAAGATTATATCTCGTGTTACGCGCCATGAATTAGCGCGATGATTATACACACGTACACTTACACTTTACAGTTTTGGAAGCTTCAGTACACGACCTTTCGCCCAAGTTGCAAGATAATGTAGTTTACGCAAGGCAAGCCAGTTTTTGTCATTTTTGCGCGTGCAAATACGTACAATGCGCGTTAGAACGCGTATATAATCGTGTACATATATGCTGTAACGGAGTATTGACAAAAGGACAAATTAAACAAATAACTCTGGCAGAAAATTAATCGAATGAGAAAAGAACAAAAAAAAAAAAAAAAAAAAAAAAAAAAAAAAAAAAAAAAAAAAAAAACAACATTAATAGTCGCACGAGAAAATCTCACTGTTTATTTATTTGACATTGTATGTTTGAGGTAAAAATGTAAAAAAGTATGATAAAAACAAAAAACATATATAGAGATAAAATACTATCTATACGGTTTACGTAATGTTCGAATGAAAACAAAAAAAAAAAAAAGAGATATTCATCGCATCGATGTTAAATGTAACACGTTTTACAAAGTAACAGAGCATTTCGTTTTGTAACACTTCTATGGTTTATATTTTTACCCGGTCACATTCTCATTTCAAGAGCAGGAGAAATCCACTTGTGTTTTCATCTGTTTTTTTCAGCACATCTCTTCTTTCCTAAAACCGACGTGACCGGTATCCGAGAAAGAAAGAGTGAGAACAAAATACAGAAATATTTTCTGTTATACTTGCATGCGCGATTGAGAACTTTTGTCATAGTCTCATCGATAATTAAATATCTCGCCATAAATGTATTAATTTAGCGGCGATATTTTTGTGCGTAGTGTTGTAATAGCGCGCCTTGATCGACAGATCGCGCGAAGCAAGTCTACCGGCGACAGAGGCAGAACGGAGAAACGCCAGAGCAATCAGCGGCAGCGCGAGGTCCTGAAAAGACGAAGGTCCTTGTCGCACAACGTGGAGTCATCACCCGTCGCTCCTGTCAAGTCCGTCTCCGCTCCCGTCACCACTAATATGCCATCATCCCTGTCCTGCTCCACCACCACGACCGTCTCCACATCCAGCAAGTGCACGCTGTCCGACGAAACAGTTTCTGATTCCAAAATATCTCGCGAGATTCAAACGGTTCACACAATTCCGTCGCAATTGATTCGCGTATGAATTTGCAAACTTTTTGTTAACAAAACGATGAAAGTAATCACAAAATTATATGTTCTTCTCACTATTATATTTAATTTATTACAATTACGTACACGATTGCTATATCTCTTTCATCTCATAAATATTTACTTTTGCGAAGCATTAAAACGTTTTTTCCTCACTAGTTGAAGAATGAAAAAAGCAGAATTGCGTGTATAGAAAAATGTGTGTGTCAGTTCTAAATATAATTAGACTTTGTTAAGTTTAGACGGCGCATCAGAAGTCACGAGAAAGCGCGTTTTACTTTTGTATTCCGCAATTTTGTGTTACACATCGATATAGTGAATGTGTTTGCTTTCTTTTTATTTGTAAAATGAGAGAAATATTCGTTTATAAGTTTGCATTTATGTGTTGTGTTACATCGGAAAGAGAGAATGTCTCTTTTCATTTTTTCGTTGTATGGGAGAATTTTGTTTTTGCGGAGTTTATTAATTTATCTTTTCTTTCTCTCAAAATAACGTAACATGTACCGTTCTGTTTTCAATTTATTGTTTCGTACATAAGATGGTTCTAACATGAGATATACTTCACAGATGATGTGTATGAGTGTCTGTCGAGACTGAAGTCTCAACAAAGAAGCTTGGAATACCAACTTTCTTTAAGAAAGACATTCCGGCGTGACCAATCCAAAGAGAAATGAAATAAAGATCTGTTTTCAATATGCACTTTTCTTGTTATTCTTTGAAAAATAATTTTTTATTCTCACGATATGTAGGTAAAAGTACAAAGACACACTCTCATAAATATATTATTTTCATGATTAAATTACACAGCATAAAATAATTACACATTACTATTACACAGCAATTATATGTACAAAGTAGAAAAATATTATTCTGTAAAGTTATATTACTTTTCTCCAGTTTTTTCCCTATACTTGCGTAGCGACGTAATTTACAAAACACTCAAGCCACTCAGGAAAATGAGACAGTAGAATCAATACACTGTCCTTGTTTTCATCAAAGATCTGTTTCATGCTTTGCATTGTGTATTCTCGCGTTTGTAACGTGTGATACTTGGGTTGTATTCTCAGCAAGATGATGTAAGAATGTAATTTTCTGGGATAAAGATCCAATATGTCTTTATTCCGATTTTCGCAATGAGCAGACACACGTTTCAAAATGCAATTTGTGAAATCTAGAACTGCCGGAGCATATCGCAGCTGAACTAGCAGTTCTTTCAAAAACTGGAGCGTTAATTGAAAAGTATATGCAGACTCGGAACTAAATTCCAACAGTTGATCCAGTTTGTCTCTAGTATGACTGTCGACACAAGTATTGTCTTTCTGCGAATTAAAGAACGTGCTCACAAAATTGTTGAGCAATGGTTCTTCTATTAATTTAAACTTTTGCGCAGTGTATATCTTTTCCTTCGTGGACAATTCAATATTCAGATTAGAATATAGAACACTGTGAAACAATTTTTCGATTTTGTCGTTTGTCTCAAGTTGCGTGAGTTTCACAAGTAGTCTGTTCACATGAGATATAAAAACTGGATTTTCAATTGACAAGTGTATTAGAGCTTCGGTTAAAGATATCAGAGCATCTTCGGAATAGCATTCCTCCAAAATATCATCTGTCAAATGTTTGTTTAAGAGAATACTTACAAACTTCAACGTGTTTTGCTTAGATGTAAGCACTTGTAGATGTTCGAAATTGCTCGTTGTTCTGCACCATTTTCGCAAGATATCCTGCAATGTAACAATAATATTTTTCTCAAACCATTATATAAAAAGATAGTTTGAATATTTAAAAACAACTCTCTACATACAATTACCAACAATCGAACTGAATAGCGTTGATAAGCTTCTTTAGATATTTTATAACACAGAAGATTGCTCAGTGATTTACATAAAGTGTTTAAAATAGTATCGGATTGTGAGCATAGCAAAGCTTCTCTTGAAACGTCTTCATATTTTTCAGACTGACCATTATTTTCTGTATTACTACAACTTTTTATTATTGCTCTTAATATATCTGTATCCATATCACATATAACTCACTGTACACACGTATATGTTTACATACAATATCAGTATATATGTATATTTAAGTCTTTAGTAACTATTTACTTCAATCGATTTTTTTAGATTTTGATATTCAATTGATTTTCTTTCGTGCATAGAATATAATTTGAAAAATAAAGTGTTATTCGGTTCTGTGAAAAAAGTTACTTAGCGTTTAAAGTGACGACTTTTAAGGTTAGAAAATCTGTCATATGGATTTTAAATTTCAGGTCTGTTCCTTTCCTCTGCCACATCAGGTAGCACTAGAACCAAGCAAGTGCAGAGGCAAAGAACAGGCCTGTTGACAGAACGTATTGATATGAGCATGCGCTGTGTACGCATAAATGTTCCAAACTCCAAAGTTGAAAAATAAACTTATTTTTAAACTTTTATCACTTATATAAGTTATACTGAGGGATAGAAATATGTAATAAATATTACGTACAAGTAATGCATGTTTTAAATCTAGACTTATACATTTATTTTCTTTTCAGAAAATAGTAGAATTTTTTTTTGTCTTATGTACATACAGGAATAGTGTCTTACTAGAATATATGTATTTGCTTCTTTTATATGTAAAATAGATCATTTGTGGTCGCGTTTTGTTCATAGTGTCTTGTCAAATTCCTATGTGAGAGTCTAAAGCAAAACTGAAAAACAAAACGGTCACAACTTTTAACTTTTAGCCGAGTATCTTCACTTTTTTGTTTACAATTTTGTTATTATATATATATATATTATTTTCGTGTATAATGTTTCGTAAAATAATTTAGCGTAGTTTACGACTTTTCTGATATCTTTCTTTTTTATGTCATCTTCCGCGTTTTTTTCGTACGAACCAATATATTACTTTGAGCATTCTGAACTATTATTTAACAAGCGAATATATTGCCGAGATTTGATCGATGTGCGCACGTGTGATTGGTTCGTACTTGTTTCATTATGTGTGTGTGTGTGTGCAGAGAATCGTAGATTTATGTATATCCTGATGGAAATCTTAATAGAAAAAAGTAATAATAAAAATAAACAAGCCACAGAAATATAATAACGAAGCAGAATACTCTTCACAGCTATTATATACAAAGATGTCAGTTTCTCTATGAACATTAAAATTCTGATGACATATCTCCGTATATCGGTGATATACGGTTATTTTACATTTTTACTTGACGCACCAATAAGAGTGTATGTATGTGTTATCTGCAAGCATAACTCATATGCACAAAATTATAATGCTTTACGAGAACTTTTACTTCAGTTCTCTTATTCTGTAATTTCTATGACGACAATTTCGTCTATCGTTGCGCATTCACATCGATGTTTAATTTGCGCAAAGATTCACAACGCACGTGTTAAAAATTACAGAATAGGCCCAACAAGTCTTTTTGATATATTGCTACGAGATGCACCGCTTGCAGCGATTCTAGATTTCGTGTGTTATTGTTTTAAGATGCGAATTGCGGATCTCAATAAAAGCGAACGTTTAGATACTTAAACCGATACTTTTAAAGTATATTAATGCTGTGTATATGTATGATTATCTCTATCAACGTACTTTTTCCGGAAAAAAAATTCTAAAAAAAAAACAAGAATGTTTTACGACACGTCTATTGGCAGTGTTCTAGAAAAATCTGCTAAAAAAACTCTGTTTCTTCTTCTCTGCAGATTTTATAAGGAAAATTTTATCAATATCTTTGAAGACTTTCTCGGCAGACTGAGCGGCGTTGACGTAGTGATGAAGTCCTTGCAGAGCATAATAATCAACTAGTGGTGCAGTCTGCGTGTGATACGTTGTTAACCGTTTCTTCAGAGCTTCGGCGTTGTCATCAGATCTCTTGACCAAAGGTTCTCCGGTAATCTGTCAATAAGAATAATGAGTTTTTTATCTTGAACTGCTATTATATAATCATACACATTGTTGTTTGTGTATAAAGAGACTTATCTAAAAATACATTTTATCGCCAGGAATAATGATATATCATCAAAATAATACTAGAATAAATATATTTCATTGGACCTTTGTATGTATCAAAAAATTTCATTATGTAGATGTTGATTATACATTTAAGATATTTTTTTTCTGTAAATCATATATTGAGAACAAACAGTGAGAAAAGCAAAGGTGTTTATTAAACTTTTTTTTTTTTTAACTTACGTCATCCTTCATTGGAACTTTGGGGGGAGCAAATTCTTCGTGATAAGATCTACCGCTTGCTGGATGTATCAATCTACCTGTGATTCTTTTAATCAATAACGCATCATTTATTCCAAACTCAATCACAGCATCAAGGTTTGTTTTCCTTTTGTTGAGCATTTCATCGAGCTATGTATAGAAGAAAGAGCGTTAAAATCCAGATTTCAGATTCTTTTGCAAACTTATCTGTTCAGATTACAAAGTTTTTACCTTCTCTGCTTGTGGAACACTTCTCGGAAAACCATCTAGCAAGAAGCCACGCTTGCATTCAGGTTTTTCCAGATTGCTCTCAATCATACTGACGACCAAATCATCACTGACTAATTTACCTTCATCCATTACCTTCTTGATCTGAGCTCCGAGAGCTGAACCGGAACTGACTTCAGCTCTTAACATATCACCAGTAGACAGATGACACACGCAATATCTGTCTTTCAATAAAGGTGCCTGAATAAAACAAGTGCTTAATTTAATTAACTGTTACAGTTGCAAACTTAAACATTTCAAAAGTATAAGTTAAATAGAATTTAAAGTAACTCAGAACTAAGAAAGGAAAATATTACATTTTGATTCTTAGGTGTATGGAATAAAACAAATTAATCAAGTTCTAAAATCGAATGAAAGGCAATATAGAAAGGCAGTATTTTACGGTTTTTCTTTTATTCGCGCGTTTTCAATCGCTTTTCTTTGAACATCTTTGAAGGCAGCTATAGTTTGTCCTCTTTGACCGAAGTTAAGGAGGACAGCTGCATCTGCGGTGAGTATATCTGCCGCGAGAGAAGTACCTGAGTACCCTTGCCGCTACCGGGTGGTCCCAGTAGAACGGCATTGATGCCGTTTGACGGTATCTTCTCCTGCGGAAGAGTCTTGCGAAGCTCCTTCTCAACGGTGTCCTGTCGCGGCGGCGACATATTTTTGGCAGTCTCGTCAGTAAATCGACGTGAAAAAGTGACAGATCTGAAAATAACGTTCCACTCTCGTCCGCGCTACGATTTTCCAGCCGCTAGTGGCCGCTACCAAGGTCGCATGTGTGTTACACCACGTAAACCGTGTTACCAGACCCGCGAATAATAATCGTGTGCGACAGACCGCTGCCGCAACTGAATCATTTTCTCGAGACAAGCACGTGCGTGTGTGATATGTATGTGCGTGTGTGTGCGTCAACGAATCAACAGTCGATGATTTTGGCCTTTGACCGGAACGCAACTCGCCTCATCTGTCGACGGCCTTGAGAAGTAATTTAACCGTGTCGACGATTTGAAATATCGCGGGAAATGTCACGCAGATTGTAGTATAACTACGCCTGTTACATGACACGTAACGCATCATTTTTATAACATGAAGTCATAGATTTAATTATGTATAAGCGAAACACAATAAACTTGCAATAAATGTACTGCGCTATCATGTAACGCGTATTGAAAAATTACAAAGTTAAATGTTTTCTGCGCGAAACATGCAAATTTCAAAATAAATATTAACACAATGATAAAATCATTGAACTGACATTTTTCCGTAAAACATGAATTTGTTATTTGATGGTAATAAGAACGAGAACTGATATTTTGCTGCAGATCCACAGGTTAAACTTCTCGTGTTTTTTTCTTTAATGTTCCCGTTTAATATTGCAGACTCATACAAGTTTGACAACTGATCGCACGCAAGGTGTCTGAGGTGAGTAACAAAAATTTATGTACATGTTTGAATTAGCGGTCAAATCGTCAATTAGCGTCAGTATTTCCGTTTCTTTTCTGATGACAATAATATTATCTTATATATGTTGATAAAAATGCCATATGTAACAATGAAAAGTGATCATTTCTCGCAATATATATTCGCATTGTATCTGGTTCTTTGTCGCACAACTAAACAATTGCACATTGAAAATTTTTTGCACTATGCACTTATATAACGCAAAACATTCGTAACAGACATTTAAAGCAAACTTCGCTTATTGCGATTAAACTTAAGCTTGAGCAATTCTTTTGCATCCTATATAAAAATATTCTTGTTTTTGTTTTTTTCTTTTTTGAGATCCGAGTAATTTCCTTCTCTCGTAAAGATTGAAATAATTTACAATAGAGAGAATAGATACACGTGATACAACAAATTAAAAGAGAGAAATTCAGACGGAATTTTGTATTCGGGAAATAACGAAGTGTTGTTATAATCAAAAGAAAGAAGAGACGTGCTTACTTACAGCGATCTTTTAATTACAATCGTTGAGAAATGATCGCGCGTCAACACATGCACAATGCAAATAGAAGAGATTTCGGCAGCCTCTTTATTACGTGTTATATGCAAAAATAGACTTTAATATCACTCTCCTCTTTCTTTCTTCCGCCGACGAGGAACGCGATGAAAGGAACCGTCCGTAAAGAAATCGCGGTTGACCGTCGGACTCTTTTCTCACGTGAGTTGTTTTTTTTTTAAAACATTGCACAACACGCACGCATGCACGCACACACGCGCGCGCGCGCGCGCGCATACGCGCACACTCACATACATGTGCGTTTTTCCTTCTTTTATATACACGATCTCTATTAATATCGTGTACATAATGTCCGCCTACAGAAAATCATAGATTCACTCACGGAAACCTGCTTCTATTTGCTCCGGTAGTCGCGGAGGGAAGTTATATCGCTTCGGTCTCGGTATGTGGCAATTATTAATATTGTGAATAGTCATCCGAAGCATGTGTACGCCACGTATTCTTCAACAGCGGCTATAATTATTGTCTATATGTATATGTAGTGTGTATAATTGTTTTAATTTCTACAAAACGCGTCTTGCACATGTTGTTTTGTGGTGTTGTTGTTTTTTTTTTTTTTTTTAATTATCACTTTGACTTTTTGGTCGCTTAATTGTAATTTTAATGCGGATGAAAAAGCGCGCTCGCGAGAAACACGAATAAATTTTCGACAAAGTGACCATGGTTGACAACTTGCGAGAGTGTAAACGCGATGGGTATATAATGATCAGTGAATTCAACTGTTTGGAATTACTAATATCGTTCCATGTTTTTTTTTACATAAGATTAATATATACTGCGTAAATGAAACTACGACCGCGGCAAAGCCGACGCTTTTCGCATATTCGCTCTCTCTTCTATGTGTTTATGTAATCTCCGTATTCTTGATTATTGCAACGTAGAGAAAAACGATTCTTTTAAACTAACATTGTTTGTTTGATTGAAATCTTACGGATAATGTAAGGACGGCGTTACATATGGATGAATGTATGAAAATGCACGTGTTACAAGTCTAAGAAACGCAATGTGTTGCGCGAGACGCTAAAGGAAATACTCAGTAAATCAAATCGGATGAACGAGACCGTGATGCGAACTATTGATTGTTGTAAATTATCTCGCGATGTATATATATAATAATTCTCTTATAAATAATCCTCTTATTTAATAAATATATCTATCTCTAATATAAATACCATGGTGTGATCGTGATCTGTACAAATGATATGTAAATGATATAAATACCGAAACAAGACTCATGTAGGCTATATCAAATATCGCGACGACAATCGATATTTAAATTATGTTTTTGTGTATATTGAAGCGTACGCAATTAACACATACCGACGTCGGAAAAAGAATCGTAACATTATCGAGAGACAAGCTATATTATTCGCTTAAGTTATATTATTCGTATTCATACAAACGTTTCTCTCTCAAGTACAAATGATACTATATTATACATCGTTACATCGTAATAGAGACTTCTGAAATTGGTGGGTTATGAAATCCGCTTATACATATAAGAAATTCAGATTGCTCTCTTATTATAGTTCTAAAGGTAGGTTGTTATAAGATTTATCAGTATTGGATATTGCGTGTAACTTGGTGTTAACTGTTTAGCTTCCTAGAAAAATCTGTTGTACACACATTGGTATATGATATATATGTAATTCCTCGAATTCCGTCCGTTCCTCCCTCCTTTTCTACCTTTAATCCCGCGAAACGAATAATTTGGGAAAAATTACACTTGTCAAACTTCACAATAATATCTCGAAGCTTATTTGGTCGCAACGACTCGTCAACAATATATTATCTAACATTCTAAAAATGGCGATATATTAATTAAATGTATCTCTTTCTCTCCGTACGTGCTTATAATAATACGATTAATCTGCAGAAGCATTGATCTAACAGTTTATATATCACACAATGTTTTTTTTCGAAAGGCTTGAGAAGATCTAATTTCGATAGTCTTTGCAGATATTCTATGTTTCAATCCCCTTCCTCCCTCCCTCCCCCGGGAAGCAACCGTAACTCTCGCGAACACAACATCTAAAATTGTTCTCAAAAGCCCACGAAAATGCGCTAAATTGTACTATTCGATCTTGATGACGATGCATCTAGGATTCTATGTAAGAACTCTAAGCCAACGTATAATGATACACAACTGACGCGATCCAACGACAACGTATCCGGCGATCGATCTGATGATCGACATTATATGCAGATTTCTCTTAACAAAGTGTAAATAACCGAACAGCAAAACTTGACATCAGCAGAATCGCATTATTTCTTCTCTTATCGATCGACAGGATGTGTGCATTATTTTATATTATCATAGAAATGTTTCCGTAATCGAGAACGTCGTAGACCGTGTCTCGTTGTGCGCGTGCACGTACATGTATCTCGGCTTAATTCAACGCTACATTTTGTACAATTCAGTAAATGCTATTCTGTGCTCATAAATGAGCACTTTGCCCAATCTAACGCAATGAAAACAAAACTCTTCCGTTTCGTTTTCTTCGGTAATGTAATAGTTTTCCTCCAAACGTAAAACTCTCGTCCTATTCAACTTAACATCTTTGTATTTTTAATGCGAATGCATTACTCAACAAGCATTTTATATGCTGTATTGCTGTATTATACAAGGTACACAAATATGATCATCATCGTCTGAGAATACTGTAAAAGATTTCCAAAACCCGATCGCCTGCTACTTGAAAAGTGATCAAGATACCGTTTTCAACGACAAATGTTTCTTTTTTTTTCAGCGCACTTGGCGACTTTTAAACCAGTCAAAGATCTAACACACTAAAGAATCCTTTCGGGGATTTTCTAGTGTGTTAGTCGCCTGTTTCATATGGTCTCTTGACTGTTCACCGATTGCGAGCTGCGAGATGTTTTGCGACTGATCGGTTCCAGGTACGCTGCGGGCGCCCAACCTTCCACGCCAGTGCCGATCAGTTTGACGAACCACCATCCGGCACATCCAACTTTAAGAAGCTCCAAAGTATCACCTTCACGCATCGTTACTTCCGACTGACCTACCGCGCAATAATCAGCCAACGCAACGTATCTTCCGCCCTACAATCGTGTATTACAAACACTTTTTATTATTCATTTTTTATTAATGTAAATTTACAAAAGTAAAAGCAGACTCACGGGTGCTGGTCCCGGACTATCTCCAAAAGCATCTTCCTCGTCTGTGTTGCTGTTTTCTGAACTCCAGGCAGCGTCTTCTTCCGTAGATTGCGACACGTCAGTTGCATGTGAGATAACGCTGTTACCATCAACGGACAGTGTACGCAGAGACCCTGATAAGCTACTTTGAGCTTCCCACGAAATTGTTTGACGCAACGGCCTATGAGTAAACGGAATGACAAATTAGTCAGTCGACGATTTGAAATTTGCGCGTTATTCATTTTTTAGCAGCGATCACGTACTTGTGATTGGATTTGCCAAGAGCGGAATTCTGTTTCCCTTTGAGTTCAGCTAATTGGGACATTAGAACGCCTTTGATCTGACGTACCCAGGATTGCTTGACATCGATACTGGGCGCTTGTATCGTGTGCACTTCAGACCTTCCTTGCAACCATATTTCGAACCGTTTGGCATCGCCCTTTACTGATTCTGTCAAACCAACTTGCGACATCTGTAATTAACAAAATATATGATTTATATTAAGTTGATATACAAAAAAATTCGTTCTAAGATATACAAGAAATATAAGAAAAATACCTTTAGATATCTCTTAAAATGATACGTGGCTTTATTGTGAGCCTGAGGCTTGCTGTGTTTACAAAATATCAGAGCTTTTTCGTATAAGAAAATATGTCGCTGAGATGGTTTCAATCGCAGTAGCCGCTCCCGCTTACTACTGCTCCAAACGCTAAACGACCCTTGTAACAACAATTCACCCTGTGCACTCAGATCGCCCTGTAAGCGCAAGACAAGTTGTAAGAAAAAATATAAACCTAATAATAATATCGATAACAATAATGTGAAGATGCTTACTCCAAAACCTGTTATTGCAGTTTGATGCATGCTATCATTTACGCACTTTAACACAACCAACATGCAATCTAGTGCTTCTTGCAGTTCGGTGCAGCATGAAGGTTCATCACTATACTTTAACAAATCTTTTAACAATAACTGATACTTGGTAATACGCTGAACGGGCTTGAGAAGATAAGCAGCAAGTGGCAACTTGTGGCCGAGTTTTTGCTGACAGGCTGCGAGAAACTGCGGCTCGCTTTGTATTTGCTCGCGCAATCTCTCGGACCTCGGGATATTTTGACAATAATAACTGTACAATCTAAAGAACACCTCGCGCTAAAAAAAAACATTAAATTAATTGTGTTGAGACCATTAGAGCATGAAATTAGAATTCTAAGATATGCACTTACTCTTTGAACAAAGCACAAGGCAACAAGCTCAGTATTTGAAATGCAGTTCTCCAAATCTCTTAGAAATGTTTCTCCGTGAAAAATATAAATATCTTCTAAATTGCCAAACAACACGTCCGCCTTGCCGACCAATGCCGCAGGTATGAGATGAGCCATTGCCTCGTTTGTCATTTCCATTTTATAACCTTTAATAATTGAGCCAAGCTCAGAAACATAAATTCGTTCGGTTTCTACGAGTTCTGCCAAGACATGGCCACGTTTTAAGCGCAAAGCTTCGACGTCTCGAGGCTCGCTTTCTGGTGACGAGGATTCTCCTTCTATAGGACTCATTTCCATCTTAAAAAATATGCAAATATTATTTTTATATATTTATCAGCTATCACGGTTATCATAAGATCAAAAGAAAATTAATACCTTTGGCATAGTATTGGCCTTTTTTAGAACTCTGCCAGGTTTCACAGTCTGAGGCAGTGATTGCAAAGGTTTTACTGGTTCCGGAGTAACAGTTTGTACTGGTCTGGCTGGTTTAATCAATTGTTGTTTTAGTGCCATTATCCTTTTGTCGCACATCAGAGACACATCTTCTATCCTTTGCAGAACCTATGAGACGAATTTCAGATCAAGACAAAAATCGTAAAATCGTAAAATAAACACTTTCAGAAACATATATACCTGCGTGATGAGTGCTTTCGTTTCTGGCATCACAGAATCCTGAAAAATACATCGAGGATGGTGGAATTCTTCTGCCGCTTCGATAAGCTGTTGCAACTCTTGAAGCGCCTGATCTGGTGGTGTATTGCTGTTCTGCGACGCGAGCAATTCTATTCCTCGCGTGCACCAAGTGTTGGCCTGTATGTTGATTATTAACATTTTTAGAAAAGTTTCAATAAGATTAAATGAATAGAATTGAAAATGCACAAGAATCTCTCTTCATACCTTATCTATACGCTCCATAAGTTCTCTGCACTTAGTCAGCATGTGTAATCGTCTCTCCAATCTCTGGCTAAGAATGGTGCAAACCCTCTGCAGCTCCACACATTTAGGTTCCACAACATCTGCCGGGCACTGATGTCTGCCAGACAGCAACTGTTGGCCAGCAGATATCACTTCCTCCGCGCGATCTATGTCTCCCTATAAACAAATGTAATTATACCTATGCACAATAACGCGATTAGAATTTAGTACATTAAGTGAAAATGCTACAAACATAACCACATGGCATTGTTTTTAATTTTATCATAAATCGTCTAGCGCATGAAAAACCTTCTCGCAAAAGAAATGTACTATCATACGTGCAATGCAGAGAGAGAAAGAGAAAGAGAGCGAGAAATCATAATGATAGTTCATTCTCAAAAGTTCACCATGCCATTATCAGACATGAATCAAATCTCCATCGGTTGTTCGACATTTATGCGTGCATTTCAACTAGAAAAAAAAGAAAGGAAAAGAAATAATATTAGCTCAGACCGACCAAAAAATGTATAAACATATAGAGATTTAATTCATAGCGCCTACGAAAACTCTTGTTAAAACGTAACGGTATCTATTTGACTCCAAGACATGGTAATGTATAAAGACTGAGATATTATATATATGTAGATACTCTAAGATATCAAAATCACTGTGTTTTAAATGTTAATGTCTATCACAGAATATATGTATTTTGTCAAGTGGACTGCTTACCAAGACCCAAATCCACATGGTATGCAACAAATAGGACTATCGACAAAATGAGGAAAGCGGTGCAAAGTAACATTTGTGCATGATTGTGCTTTATATATGTCATTGCTTATGATCACGTTCAAACCAGAATTTACGAAGGAGATGAACACACTTCACACTTTTAACACGATTGTAATTCTAAATATAATCATATTATAGTTTTATTACGTAGCGTTTATGTTGTAAAAAGAAAAAAGTCTATTTAAGACTTTAAAGAATATAGATATGCTGGTTTGAATAGTGCATTTCGGTGCTCAGAGTGCAATGTGTACATTCTCAAACCTAAGTCGTGTTGTCATATTGCTTCCGCTAATTTGTCATAATAATTTCATCATTTTCGTATGATAGATTCATATTGTAGTTTAACGCTTTTTTTTAATCGAATATTTTATAAGAAAAATAATCACGTATATCAAGTTGACGATATATATAGTGTGTATGAAATTTCTTAGTAAAAATGTAACAAAGCTACATACTCTGCATATACGTTGGAATGCTGATGTGTCGTGCAGTAGTTGATCCACTCTTGCTTGCGTTTCCCCGACCTCCGTCATCTCTTCGGCTGTCTTCAAATGTTGATCTAACGTCGCTTGCAATTCTCGAAAATCTTGCTCAAATTGTCTCAGAGCCAAACAATGTCTCAAACGCGAGCTATGATGCGACCAGAATAAGTCGAATGTTCGTTCAGTTTCTTCCAACTGGACAAGTAATCTAAAAGTGAATCACAGCATTATGTTAGTACATAAACATCAATCATGCTTTCACACGAATGCACTGGGATGTATATCATGCACTAGTTAAAAATTAAAAACTTAATTTCTACAAAAGCTTATTTGTCGCACTAATTAAAGTAGAATCGCGCTACCTTTCTACCGCAGCAACATTTCCCAATCTGTCAGCTGTTCCTTTCCCAGTTAACTGCCGTACGCTATCCAGAAGAGCTTCCCCATGTCTGGCAGCGCTGAGTATTTCTTCCTTCAATTCATTATATTCAGCCTGTTGCTGCGACAGTAGCGTTGTCGTAGCAATGGTATTGTTAGGGAACTCCACTTCCGCCAAACGTCGCGTGAAAGAATCTAACGCGAGAGATACGTCTTGCGTCATTGATGAAAATTTCTCCAAACTCTATAAAAAATAAAACCTTCATTAATACTGAACACAAAAATTGGCATGTGTGATAATATAATTTGTTTTGACATATTTACAATTCTATTCTGTATCCAAGTGTGATGGCAATATGATAAATTGCCACCAAGCTGTTCCGTGAGTTGATCTTTATCTATGAATTCATGAAGCTCAACGACGTTAGCTAAGAATATAACTCTGAACTTGAAGTCTTCCCGGAATAATTTATTTGACACCTCCGAAATGGCCTTCTGTAAGAATCCAACCGGTCGTAATACATATGCAACATGTACTAGACCAGGAAAAAAAGCCTGAAAAAAATATAAAATTATTATTATTATCATAAATACATATTTTTAAATAACAGTGATGATATTTAGTGCGCAATGTATACTTACAGAAATTTTCAAAAGGACTGTTTTCACCGAATTCCATTTGTCATTCCTCCGATCAATTATCAAATGAAATCCAAGATCAGCTTCTTGCAACCTAGATATTGATAATTTATATAGTACATTGCAAATGTAATAAAATAAAATATAGTAAAAAGATTGTGTGCTTACGTTGGTACGGAAGTGAGATACAACATGAGACGTTGGTAATCTAAATCAGTTAGATTATGAAAATTGCCATTGTCCGGAAAAGTGATTATAGGACATCCTTCTCGCGTTTTTCCTCCTAAACAAAAATATTAATAGAAATATTACTTAAAAGTTGTTCACACAAAACTTAAATTTTTTGTGCTAAAAAACGTACTATAATCTAAAACAATTTATAGTCCTACATATTTACCAGCAATAATAGCATATTGTGCTTGAAGAAGGTCTGCAACATCTCGAACTGCCAGGTCCCCATTTTCTATCTCTCCTGTCATACTCTCTACATCTTCTGCAATCAAATTAAAAAAAATGTTATTCTCTATTTAAAAAAATTAAATCAATATTTTATATATGTAAAAAAATTTTAATATTAAATTTTAATATTAAATTAATTTTAATATTAAATTAATTTTAATATTAAATTTTAATATTAAAAAATATTAAATAATACATATTTTATATTAAAATTATTTAAATGTCTACAATAAATTCAAAATTTGCACAAACGTTATTTGTTATTTTTACAAATTTAAATATTCAACAATAATTATCGTTGATACACAGACATATTGTTGTAACAGGTATTCTTTTGCATATTTATAACATAATCATATATGTAATATGATATAAGTTTATTTACCATATATATTTTATTTTTAGAGTTTAGAATTAAGAAGCCGAAAACAAACTGTTTATATTATTAAAAAAATATGCACACTCTTTAATTGAATATTATTTACTACAGGAAAAAAAATTTTAGTGATAATAATAATCCTAATTGTGATCGCCTCTTATGCAATGCTGCGAATGCACGGCTCAGGTCTCACTGGTGTACTGAATGCGAGTACCTGATCAGAGGTTGCACTCACATGACCTTGCTGATGCTATCCATCTGAAACAGTTCCCTACAGTACCCACAATATTGCTAATATATAACTGTAAATTAAGAGGCTCTCAAACAGAAGAGAATACATAGTTTTAATTAAATATCAAGAAATATGTGTGTATCAATTTCTCAAATGTTTTACAAATTTTTGTAACATAAATTAAAGTACACGCATTACGTTTCTATCCTAAAATTTCTGATAAGAAATTTCTGATCATTTTTGATATAAACGCTGAAAAAACAAAAAAACAAAAAGGTCTATATTATAAGAAAATATTTATATATACGTACACATATTTTTTAAATTAACTACGTATCTTTTTAAGAAATTCATAATCATTAAATTTATATTTTAAATCAAATAATTTTAAATGTTTTTTTCAATAAGTAAACAAATATTATACATAGATATAAGATGTTTTTTCAATAAAAAATGTATTAAAAATAAAAATTTACAATAAAATGTACTTAATATGTGTAATAAAAAAATGAGATACTAGTATTCAAATAAGAAAATGTCCGCCTTTAGATGAATTGAGAAGCACTGTTACCACTGTGGTTAGTTGATTTCCATGTTTGGAAAGAAAATTCAGGGAATGTAAGAAATATCAAGATACTTTACTTTTGAATACTAGGTCATTGAAAACTTTAGCAACTTGATGATATTTATACAAGTCATAAAAAATATAACTTGTGTAAAAAATATAACATTAAAAAAAAAAAGTATTGTGTAAATATATTTGGCTGTAAAATAGAGAACTAGCAAATTACAAGTTTTTAACGTTATTATATATTTCCTACAGTTTTTACATATATTTTATTTTTACAATCTATTTTGACAAAATATAACAAAATATCTTATAATAGTCAATGTGTAACATATAAAAATCTTTTACATTATTCTCTACTTTCATGCACAAATGCAGACTTTCAAAATACGTTTTAATACGTTTTGTCATTATTATGTGATTTTCAGGTAACAAGCATTTTGGTATCTTTTAACAAACAAAATGACAGTAGTAATATAAGTATATTATATTTTTATTTGTACTTTATATAAGTTATTTTCTTTATACTGTTATATATACAATGTTATATATATACATATGTATATATGGACATAGGGTGTCCTGTAAAGAGTGTGTATAAAAGACTTTTATATAACATTGTACATTTTTGTCTCTACATAAAGTAAATTTTAAAATTATGTGCCTAAATAATTAAAGTTTTGTTTATCAATACAGAAATACTGTGACTTTTAATACACCAAAATTTTATTATCAGTTCTGAGTAAAGAAAGAAAAAAAGATAAAAATTACATAATAGAATTATCTGTAATACAATAATTCAATAAAAAAAAGATCTAATAAATTTTATGTATTTTTTTCTTTAAGAGATTCTATGCTTTTATTATGTGCAGATATAATTATGAAGTAATTTTTGTTCTGTCAAATATCTATATTGTGTGATATATACGTTAAATCATCTTCAGTTTAGGCTCGAGAGAAATTAGAACCTTAGTATAGATATCACATTCATGTATAAATTCATGTTTGTACATGTAATTTTCTGGTTTATATCGCGTTTGTTTTAATATTAGAATTGTTGACTACCAATCCGCAAGTAGTGACGTGATAACTCACGCCATCCTGTAATTTACTGATAGGTGTTAATACGTAGGTCTCGTTCTGTCTTAAATTGTTAGTTATCACCAACGGCAATATCGTGCCACCTTCTACCTGAGATGATTTCTGTTGACCCGTGTCGTCTCTTAAGTCGGCAGAATCTGTCTGACAGTGACTCTGCGCGGTCTGATTTCTTACTACAAATTCCAGCTTGGCAAACTTTACTTGGGGAAACTGCACCTTCATGAATCGTCGAAACGTCGAGTAACCCATGCTCTTGACATTGGGCGAAACCTCTTTGCAATACTGAACATACAATTCGTGCACGGTTTTCCGCGTTATATCCGGTGGTAAATGAAGTGGCGCATTCTTGACAAGTTTAGTTTTCTGCCTGACCTCTTGCTGATCGACGAAGTTTTTCAAAAACTGTATGGCGATCTTGTATATGTCCAGAGAAAACGTGTTGTGCGGGATTTTGCCTTGATTGCCGTGTACGCGCGGCGTCACACCATGTGTCATTAAGTGCTTTCGGATCCGTTTGATTTGATAGTGTGTGCAATTTTCGAGATATAAAAATGCTTCCAGGCATACTCTTCGGCCCTGATAAACATATTGAGCGCGTAATCTGCGCCGCTCCGTATGTCGGGCTGTTTGATAGGGATCCGTCAAACAGGCCATTGTTACACCCATTAAATACATGTCGTGCTCGGCTTTAGTCAGTTCTGCAATATTCAATCTGTGTCGATATACAATCTCCGGATTCAGATTCTTGAAACACTGATCGTCGGCGCACTCGCACCCTCTTTTAAAACGTTCTAACACCTGTGCTGGACTGTCCTCCAATTGTGTGGAATCATAACTGGATCGACCAGCTGGACTGGATTGATTATTTTCTGTCTTTTTTCTTTTATCTTTGACAATAGATTTCTTTGGTTTATCAGTTGAACATAGAGATTTCCCTAGTTTCTGTAAGAGATTAATTTATATTACAAGCATCTATCAAAACAAGATAATAGCATTTTTTAATATTATACAAAGTAGTTTTACCTTTTCCTTTACTTCATTTATTTCCAACGTTTTTGTTTTACTTTTATCAGCAATATCTTGTGTATCAGACTCAAGTGTTATATCTACTTTATCTACTTCTCCTTTAATAATATCTTCTGATATTGGTTCCATATTGGTCTCCAATTCATCTAAAGCATTTGTACTATCCTGTCATAACAAAATATATTTTACAATCTGTTTTTAAACAAAATCTCAATCAAAAATTATTCCAATAGTTACAAGTTTTTGGTGAGACAAAAGAGGTTAAAAAAATTGTAATTTGAAATGAATCTATTTATCAGTTTTTTTCAGAATTCACTTTATTTTGTATTTTACTATTTAGTTTTTAACAAAACTTTTTATCTTGAAGCAGAAAGAAATGGATGAAGAAGAGCAATTTTTAGAAAGTTTGCACTTTTTGTAAACTATCTAGTATCCGAAAAAAAATTAAAAACATCGTTTAGAAAAGTAATTAGCCGAAGAAAATGTGAAAAATCAAAAGGTCGAGAATCGCTGATCGCGCCCCTCAGTAACCAACTTTCGTCTCTAAGGCTCGCTACATCGACGGTGATACTTACTGTTGTGTGATTGAGAATCGCAACTTCAACGTTCTGGACGTGCTGTCGCGTGATTTAACCGGTGTCACGTCGACAAGACAACACTTCCACAAGCCGTTCTTGACGTTCGACACGATAAATCGTGCCGTATTCATCGGTCAACACTTCCAACGATATGGCGAACATTTAGTTCGTGTTATTGTAGGTAGAGGGGACAATACTCTCCCAGGGGTGTGCCCAAAAAGGGTAGGTTGTCTATTTCTCCTCTCTCTATCTTTGTGTTTTTTGTTTGCTCGTGTAAATAAACATACACGTAACTACGTCTTGCAAAAAATCACAAGATCCTTGATCAAACTACTTTCATAAGAATTATTTATATTTCAACAAATTGGTTTCAATTTTTTCTGTTTTCTGTGAGAATGAATTTTGCGCAACACATGAAATAAATTTTTAAAAATTGATTTCTCCAGTTATAATCGCAACCGTAATACAGGATGTACAGCAATTTTCCAGACACTGGAAAAATTTGCTTAATTAGAACATTCTGCAGAAATCAATAGACTCCGCGTTTTACGATGCAAATGAAATAATAGAGTTGTTCGTTATTATGCTAAAATGGTAAGATTCAGTTAATTCATAATTTATTTAATAAGTTAATTTAAAGTTAATTAATTCTTTTACTTCGTTGAATGTATTTGATCTGTCTCTGGAAATTTTAATAAATCTCTGCGAAATCTGTAATGTTAGTGCATATTCCATTCAGTCACACAAATAAAAACGAGAGACAATTAACGATCGGTTGAAAAAATTAAATCTTTCAGCGAGATACCCCGAGCAAAATTAATAAAACGGAATGTACAACACTGAAATATTGAAAAAATGTACATATCGAGCGCATAGTTCGCAAATCGCGCAAAGTGGATCAGACTAAAATCAGTGCTAACTTCGACAAAGAACTTCCACTCTGAGTTTCGCTTCGACGACGACGTCTCGAGCAAATGCGGAAGCAGATATGCGGATTATTGATTGATAGGAGAGAGCGCGCGGACATACAGCCCTGATGCCTTTTCTCTCCGTTGCTCGTCCCACGCAGAGCGCGTGGAGCGAGCGCAATCGTGCGAGCGAGGGGCGGCGAGAAACACTGGCCGAAGAGAGAGAGGATCACATATGCATGCAAAATGCACACGTATGCTGCGACGATGAACACGCTCCAAATAGCATGTACCACACACATACGCGCGCAAAGAACGTGGTGAAGACTCGTCTTGGAGTACGAGATTTACAAGTTCCAGAAAATTTCTATCTGTGCGCACGCAATTTTTTACCGCTTATATAAAACAAAAAAAAAACAAAATTTTTTAAGCAGAAAGTGACAACAGGAAACGAAACGAGTAAAAATACTTAATTTTACGTGTCAAAGTGTAAAAATGTGATTTTTTTCTTAATCGATTCTACCGTAAATCCTTCGAAGTAGTAGAAAATCTATGGGAAACGCATCGCGCGGCGGCTTTGTGAGGCCGACTTATCGTAACGTCGTATATAAACGAGGTTCTCGGTTCCGCATTTAAGTCACGATCGTTTTTCACGACACGAAACATCGCGCTCACTTTGAATAAAAAAAACGGCGAATTTGCGGTTGCTTTTATACTTTTTAATAAACATATATTTTAATGAAAATATAAAATACACACACATGTGTGTAAAAGTAAACAAAGATTATTCTTAGTAGGACGTTTCGTGTAAATCGTTAAAAAATTCTTTCCTATACATACGCGTCCCACACACAATGTAAAGAATAATATCAACCGTCAAAAGATACGAAATGTAAATCGAACAATGGTATAAAAAATGAACAACGGTAAAGATAAGATTGACGACAGACTTACACGCGAATGATTCCGTTTGGAACGCGCAAATGCGCCGCGAATTCGTCCAAAAAATTCAAGTCTCTTGTAAAAACAAAACAAAAACAAATTGTATTAAGCAATGAAGATCTCAAACCTCCGCATTTGGTGGAGCAGTGTTGGTGGCAGGGACAATTGCAGTTATGCGACGACTTTTGGCGTAGAATCATCTTGGCTCGCCTCTCTCTGCCGCTGCTGGCAGTCCGATACTTATCGTATTGTCACGGAACGTTGAAACTTATACAATAGAGCGCAATGCAATCAACACTCTTCTGTGACGGAGACGATCATCAAGCACCACCGGGCTACAGTCTGTTCCACAAGCCGATTTAACTCCTCGTTCGTTTCACCGAACTTAAACTTTCTTCTCCGCTTCGTGTCTTTGAGCACATTCTATACCACTATTGTAGCGAAACCGTGCTACACAGCACTATTGTAACAATGTATTGTCCAACAAAACAAATGAAATGTCTGACACACACAAAGTATTTCGTAAGATGTCTTCTGAGAGGAAGTTATTTGATTAAATCTCTCGACTCACAAACGATTCTTCATTAGGTCTGTTTTTCCTCTCAATTTTGAGCCACCAATATAATAATTTGAAGCACAATTTCACGAATACGATTTTTATTCTAAGACAACAATTTGCTGAAGCTCATTATGATGCGACATTTTTACTGAAAGAAAATTATATACAAGAGTGAATTTATGTTATTCTCTTTTATATAACGTATAGAATTTTTATCAAGTTTTGAAGACGAAATGTGAGTGCGTTATCGTGTTGAGAAACTTGATACGATACTGCGAATAAAACTGACGGTCGATGCGACGAGCGAAATTCGCCGGTAGCTAAAGTTCGTTCGGCGAGTTATTGCCGCGTCGTAATTAAACGTTGCGCGATAATATCGGTTATTCTAACCAGCGCTATTCAACTAGGCTAGTGAAGACGTTTCTAGTGTTTCTACAGACAATTTCAAATTCAGCAGAACATGAAATTCCGTCCTTTAATAAAAACGTGAACTTTCTCAGATCAAAACGTGCTTTCTTCCATTTTTTGTTCGGATATATGAGTTCGCAATTGAATTTTCTCAGCTCACCTTGTACACCAGTCGAACATTGTCGAGTGACGTAATATACAATTTGCTATGTATTGTCAATTGATATTACGACACACACACACAGTTCCTGTGCTTAGTTGTATATTGTCGCGAAAACTTAGCAACGCTGCAAACGTCATCCAAGTGTTTTTCTCGTTCTAATGTAATTATTCGAAAAACATAGTTTTCCCGATGTGCAATTATAATATATTATCTTACGTAGCATGTTTTCTACAGAGTAAGAAAAAATTGTCTATCGTATAGTATTTTTATCGTATAGTATTTCTGTATGATAAAAATAGTATTTTTATCATACAGAAAAATGATGTTAGTTTTAAAAATATTGTTAGTTTTAAAAATATTGTTATATGACAAAACCGTTGTTATGCTTGTATATAGAACAAACGTTATGAGAGAAAGAGAGAAAGAGAGATAATTGTGTATATTCCCAATTAAAATTACCACATTATTTTACACCGATATTTTTTGTTAAAAAAAAAAAAGAACAAACATGTTTGCAATTTCTTTGGCACGTTCAGTAAAACACCACGACACTTTGTCGCGACTCTATTTACAGTCAATTACATCTCCATGTCCTGACAGAAGACGACGATGCATGGTCACGTTGTTTCACGCTCGGTAGTTTGCCACGAGGATGCACCGGTCATGTCGCACACGATTGCACGTGTTGTATGCGCCGCGCGGGAGAGAGCTTCATCAAAGATGCACGGGAGGGTTCTTTTTGATCGATACGAACGCATTCACGTCCAACAACCCTGTCGCGAAGGGACGTTCTCCGCATTTAACTCTATAGTACGATATATACGGTACGATAAAAATACCACAAAATTAAATAAATATTAAATTGTAGTTAATTTGCATTATATTATATAGTTACTAATGCGTGAGAAATAGTATGTCTAATGTTCCAAATTATATAAAGTTGGTTTAATTGAAAGTTAAATCGTATTTAAAGAAAACAATATATACAAAATAAATAAATATATAGAATTTGTAAAAATACCATAATGATATGTAAACATTTGTAAAAAATTTATAAATTTTAAAATATGCATATTAAATACAATATAACAGTACGTCAATTTGCAATTTATCGGGGGAATATTTCGTTCCCTTATCGCGCAGGTATTTCGCAAGGGTTCTTATCACATCGGCGAGATTTCGCCGGTTAACTTTTATCGCACTTGGAGATGAGGATTTGTGCGCCGACCGGTCGCAATGCGGATTAATTCCACTGTGTGGAATAATTCGCTATAGTTGGCGATAATCACAGCAAATGCGCAGCGGACATTAGTTCATCTCTCGTGATGTCACTCGCATTATTTTTGCAATCACATCGTCCCGGAGCTCCAATGTTTCACGTCTTAAAAAGTGCATCTGACCAATCGTGTGCGACGCCTTAATTAACAAGCCATCGTGTTATCAGTTGCAAAACAAGTGTTCGGTGGTCAATACTTCGGCGAGACGACCAAGTTTACCGTCGACGCTACAGCTCGGTTCACGATCGACGACCGTGTCCGGCTTCGTCAATACGTATACAACACAATTACCGTGCTGGATATTGCGTCGTGCCGGTTTTAAATTTCGACATGGAAGTGCATGGAACAACTCTCCACGACTTGTGACATTTGATACAGTGAAAGTGAAGTTTGAAATAAAAATAGAAAAAAGCACGTGTTTTAATTCGCACGTTATCCAATTGATACGCGTATTCGATTCTTTGACGCTAGTCAGTCATGTACTACAATTTCTACACAACAAACGTGAAATCAATCATTGAAATAATTTTTAACAAGCGTCACCAAGAATTAAATTCTATCGTTACATCAACTCTTTTACGTTACGTTTTATTGCCTGCTGTTATATTTTACATGAATAAATTTGCGCAAATCTATCTCGGCGTGTGACGTGAGAATCGTTTCTTATTTCCGTTTAGATCGCAATCTTTTGCACCCCATAATATGATTAAACCTCATAAATTCACTTCCGCGCGCGTCGGTTTCTCACGCGAAATCTCTGCCGTGTTGTGCCGAAGAAGAGCCGATGCAACACATCGCGCTCTCATTAAATCTCTGACACACAATCACTCACAAAGAAGCGCAGTTATGCCGCAGTCGCGAATTCACGAATATCTGTGCTCATAGAGGGCAAAATTTACTTCGCTGGACGTTTCATACTTCTCCGCGTCGTCTATTTTCGTCGACCAACCTCGGGCTTCCTTGTGTAAGCCGGATATATTAACTCCGGTGCGAACAAAAGCCCGGTCGCGGATATTACCCATCCGCGCACGTGGGTACTTAACGTCTTGTTTCGTTCGGCGCACAACAATATCGCGCGAGCATATTTAAAGTGCACACCGGTGAGAAACGCTCACCGGCGTCGCACGCGCGAATTCGCGCGGATAAAATTCGGCGGCAACACGCGGATCGCGCCGCGGAGGAAGCATCGTACGCACACACCCGTTGACACTCCGCGTGTGATCGATAGAATCGCACACGAATCGCCGGCGACTCCCCTCTTGTATATGTATGTATATGTATATTATATATACATATATATATATGCGCTCTTATGCCCCCGAACGTCTTGTTGACGCCGCCACGCCGTTGCGCAGTGCCCGGTCGTGTTCCCGCACACCCGCACAAGAACGATTTGTCGTCCTCTCGTGTGTCACAAGAAATGCAAGAATAAATAAGATACGAGGTGTGTCGTCGTCGCGTCTCGACTAGACGAACCGACAAACAATAAACGAACGAACGGACGAACGGAGCTTCAGCTCCGATACGTTGCAATGCAGACGACGACTACAACACGGGCGGCGACGGCGCCATAACGCGGCGCCGCCGCAGGGATGGGATAATCGAGTTCTGTTCAAACCCCTGGAAACGAGATAAGATTGCGTAGAAAATTGGGAAAGTAAAGTATCGATTGACATGATGATCAGTTGCGCACTATTTTTGAGAAATTGTAGTTTTAAAAGAGCGTTTTTTCAATATTGTATCATTAAATTGGAAAATGTGTATTTTTCTACGATTTTTTAACGATCGATTTGACTGTTTCGAGTGGAAAAATTGCAATTCGTTCGTATCAGTTTGACTTGGTGTTTCAAGGATTAGATACCTGTCCTAGCTACGGCCCTGCTAGGTGGTAGAGACAAGGACGAGAAGAAGCGGCCAATGGCGAGCGAGCTGGATTGTCGAGGAGGGAACGAATGCACGTGACTCGCGGCGTGTCGCGCTGTCAAAATCGGACGATCTTATTCCTGCGTCAAATGAGATTTTTCTTGATTATTGTTTTTATCAGGTTCTGCCAGTTTCATTTCATTCTCCGAAGGTGCGAAAGATAAAGCCGATAATTAGTTTGCATAGCAGCAAAGAGTACTTTTTCTTTACATCTCTCATCAACGTTAAAAAAAAAAAAAATAAATATAATCATCCTTGCGTTTATATATTGATAAGGTATGTATAACCTCTGTAAAAGATGGATGAACGAAAAGGCTATTACGATATAAAAAGATTAACTCTAGCATGAATAATAGACGGTAAGGGAGCGCGTGGCAAGCAATAAACTTGTTCATGTCACGAAACGTGTGTTGAACTAAAAGCTTAACTAAATATATATATATATATATATATATATATATTTATTCACTTATTTATTTATTTATTTATTTAAGCATAGACAAAAAAATATATAATATGATATATATCATTGTATGAAGAGAATATTTTGCAAACGCGTAACGTTTTTATATATGGCTTACTATGTTATACAGATCAGAAATTAAAACGATACACTCAAAGTTATATTTATCGCAGATCGACAAGATGAATGTTCTCAAATGAAGAGCTTACTTCACAAGCAGTTATGAAACAAATGTACGAGTACGTTGTATCAGAAGATGTATTTTGCGATATAACGATATTACTCAATTATTCACTCCATCGAGCGGCAAATTGATTTATCGTCATCATCAAACGCGGCTTTGTCGTAATTCACATGTACGAGAGGAAAAATTTTTGCGCAAAGGACACTTTGTAACAACCAATATACAGATCTATAGACTCGATTAATATATTCGATTAATTGCGTCATTTTGAAAAAAACGGAGATTCACTTTTAATCGACTCCTGTACGTAGTGGGTGTTTCTGGAAGAGAAAGAACGCCGTAGACGGGATATTGACGGAACGTATCAAGATGAGAAAGGGAAGAGGTTTAATTATGAATATATAGAACGTGTCATATTCGACTAATTGTGACGATGTAAATGCGCGAAACGTGAGTTCTATTGTCTTGTCAAATCAATAACACATTGTGACTTCTTTAATAAATAAATCCATAATTCATTATGTTGATACTCGGTTAAAAATAAAAGCCATAGAGAAAACACAGGAATAATTGAAAAGAATTACTCTGCGCAAATTTTGAAGAGTTTTTTATTTTATACGGAACGAATTTTTCTACGGGCATTAATCTCTCTCACGTTTATATAAATTATTTATACGAAATTCTTAAAAGCTTACTTGAGATAAAAGTGAGATAAAAATCAATTTAATCGAATCAATTATTAACAACCGCCACGCTTCACGTCCCGTTTCAATTTTATCAAAACGATTCAATTTACGTGTGTGAGTTCTTGTAGAAACGGAGGACTGAAATACCTTCGAAAACGATTTTCCTCGCTTTAGTAACAGCATTTCGCGTGCGGTTCGGACCAGATACTTTCGAGCAATAATACATACGAAAATCGATACACACAATTTGAGGAACAGAATACGAAAGACTTGGCCGAGCGCGCTTACATTCCCGCGAATCGAGCTTTTTAATCAATCGCTTCCACCACTCAACGTCAGACTCGGCAAGCAAATAATGAAGCACGGACGTCTGCCCGCGGCACTGCGGGATTAAAATCAGGATATTCGATCAAAATCTATCCTCCATGTCCCACGTAACTAAGAAGGGAACGAGCTGGAGAAACACCTGAAATAATTAAAATCCCAAATCTTCAGAAAGCGGCTTAAAAGCTGCATTACGTCGTGAGACATCCGTCGCGTAAATCCGTAATTCGTCACGAGAGAGCAAGAGAGTTTCTCATTGTACGTGTATGTATAATCAAAGCGTAGTTTAAAAAAAAAGAAATTAAAGTGGTAAAGAGAGAAAATGTGGAATACATTCGTGTATGGGAGCGCAAGAAACGGCAAGTATGAACAATAATAGAGAAATTATCTCAATAATAAGTTCGTCCGCGTGAGAAGTAACGTCAAGAAGAGTCGATTGTTTTGAGAGTTCAAAGATCTTCCGAATTTATCTCGCAAACGCATCGAGAAGCAAAAACTGTGTAAGTACATTTCCAACCGCAAGAAGTGACGTCAATTTCAAACTGCGCGTTTAATCATGCGACTCGGAACCTTCGAGGGCTTTATCTGACAACACGATATACGTACAATCGCGCGTGTAACTTGCATTATGCACAGGATCAATTAAAAGCGAGTGACACAAATTTTGAAATGCACATTTCAATATGGAAATTTCCTCGTTTCTTGATGCTCCCGACTGTTTTACGCTCTCGACAGTGCAACCAAGTGCAACATACATTTCGTAGAACCGGTTACAACGACCTTTCGAGAAGTTGAGTTCACTTAAAAATGAACTTTCTTCCTCGGTTGTGTCGCAATTAATAAAAATAAAAATGTGAGTTAGGCGACGAATCTTTTTTTTTGTAAGTTTCGATTATACATTAAAAACAAAAAAACATTAAGAGAAATTGAAAACCCCGCGTGTTGACAATCGAGTGACCGAAGGAAGCACATTCTCCCGCTCTCCTTCTCTCTCTCTCTCTCTCTTTCCTTTCGCGAGTTCTCGAACTCCGAACGATCGAACAAACTTACCCGCCTCGAGCAGCTCCAGGTCCAAGTTCCCGCTGCGGCTGCGGCTGATGCTGCTGCTGCAGGCGTTGTAGCTGCTAACTCGGTGGTGCGCGGCGGTGGTCTCTTCCATTGCACGGGAGGCGCTGCGCTTAAACTGCTCCAGGAAGCTGTCGATTTGATTTTCGATGCTGGTAGGCGAGCTGGCCATGTTTCTCTCGTAAACCAAAGTCTCGCGTGTCAAAGCAATCGGTTTTGTGCGCGATCTCACACGTGCGAGGATTGGTTTTTTGTTTTTTTCACCCGGTCACGCGTTATCCGTTTGTCCGTCACCGTGACACCGGCTAGGACGGCGACGATGATGATGACGGCGGAAGGACGAAGTGTGTACGAGAGAAAAAGTTGAGAAGTAAGCCTGACAAGTTGTATGTACGGATAGAACCGCGTCGGAATAACGTCGGGCTACATCGTAGAAGTTGTCGCGAGCACGCGTCGTCCTCTAAACGCACTTGCTCGTCGTCGCGGCACAAGCCCATCGACGGCTCCTCGGGCGGGTTAACGGCGCGAACGCTGCCCGGCCCCTGGCGCACCTCGTCCCGCTCTACGCCGCATGTCTATTGCCCGCCGTCGCCGCTCCGCAATGTTCCGCTCCGCCGCCGCTGCCGTTGCCGCCGCCGCGGTGTGCTCGGGCGGTGCGGGAAACGCCGGAACTGAAACGACGCGTCGCGCCGCCGCAATGTTCCCGCGGCAGGTGTCCAGGTGTCGCGTACTGTGTATGCGCGTCCACTTCACGACGAGGCTGCGCAAGTCTGACACGTAACTTGCTCGATCCGGCTTCGATTGTTAAGCTTCTCTGTTACGGAGTGACAGATCCCGCTAAATGCTGTTAAAAAATAGTCTTCATTACCGAAGTGTCATATTTGTTTAGAGCAACTAAACATAGAAATTCGTTTGTAGAAAAAAATTGTAATAATAAATTGTAATAATACATTTATAGTTTTCTATATGTGTATATTTACTTGTATATATCCTGACATATATTAATAATATATTAATAATACACAAAAATACACAAAACTGCAAGCAATGTGTGCATAATATGCATTAATTAATATTAATAATATAATTACAGTTTAACCTCTAATTTAAACGTGGAGAGAACGGATAATGACTCGAATTACACAGAGGTTTCGAGTCGTTCTTCTTTTTCTTCCACAGATCCTATATTCGAGCGCATGCAATATACTCCTACAATTTACATTCTTTTACTTTCCTTTCCTTTTTATCCTCTAAAATGCAGAAGAAGATCGTTTTATGGTCGATAATCGTTAATCATCTTGTGTTTTATGTCTGCAAATTAGTCGGCGTTTAAATCGCTCCGGAATCTCGGAGCAGCCGTCGTTGTCGATAAAGTGGATTACCATTTTATTCAATCCACGGCCCCTGGAGAGGAAGAGGGAGATTCTACCTCGCGGAGCACGCAGTAGTAGCCCGTGATGTTCTCGTCGTCGTCACTCGTGTTGTGGCGCTGACGAAGTGCACACGGTTGTTCCCGTTTCCATCGGTCAGTGCCGGCAAGTGGTGGGTGTGTTCGGTTTCTCCGGTGCTTGGCACGAAAGAAAGCAAGAAAAACCAAAAGCGCGCGAGTTATCCCGCTGAGGACATCAGTCATGGGCGGTAAGTTCCACGTCTGAACCAACGATTACGGGATCATATTCAGTCAGAACTTGGTGTGTGAACTCGCGGTTCGCCGGCCGATAACGTCGCTCGCCGGTCTTGACCTAATGACCTTCATGTCGTTCGGAGACTCGCACCATGCTGAAATTCACGGCGTTAAACTTCTTCCTCTCGGCAAAATGATTTTGTCTCGGAAGATCAAGTATATATTTACGCTCTCGCATACAGAACATCACGTTTCCGTAGGATACCGATCGTGACGCAGTCGAATATTCTTAACAAGTACTCTGTTCGAGTTCTATGTATGATTGTTTTTTTTGTTTTTTTTTTTTTTTATCTTTATGAGATGTACGCGTTTGAGTTCAGGAAACGATCCGTCTGCTGTTGGAGAAGACAAATTTCTTAACGGCAGTTTGAGGATTATTATTGCTCCTGATGAACACGGTGTGTCGAACACGAGAGAGAGAGATGAACATAGTTTCGAAACTGTAAACGTGTTCAAAATGAAATAAGCATATGTAATAAGCAAAAACAATAAGACAAATAATATGATATTTTGTGTAAATTACTTTTATATATTAATATGAACACACTCTGATGAATTCTATAAACATATACATATATGTGTACTTTGCATTAATTGTATGCACACATATATATTTTTATTAACGAACTATTTTATATTACTACACAGGTAAATCTCTTCGCTACGAGCCGAAAAATCTCGCGCGAGATTTGTCATAACCCTTTTCTTCGAGCTACTGCGCTAATTGATCGTATAATTGGCTTAAAGAGAAGCGCTGAGCGCAGATTTCGAGACTCAAAGCCAGTCGGCGAGAGATCGGCAGCGAGGAAGATCTAACTTCGTTTCAAATGTCCTTTTCTTCTATCTCCTTAGAAAGACGCCTTCGAGAGAGATTCCTCACGCACGAAATAAGATAAAGTAACCGACGCCGACGGTATCTCTAAAGTTTATTCCTGGCTATTCCTCAAAGAGAGAAAGAGAGAGAAAGAGAGTGAGAGGGAGCAAAACTCTTCCGACGGCTCCATGCCAAACGTCGGAGAGCGTGCACGCGCGCATATTTTTATTTTTCGACAAGCATCGCTCGCGTACTCGAACTCTGGAAGAAGATTTTGTTGTTGCTTCGCACGCGCGTGATAACATCACGCTTCTATATCTATGTTGTCGCTCGATTGATGTTTCCGCAGGTGACGATTTATTTGAATACGTGTCCAGAAAGAATTCGGCGATTGTCACTATCTCGTGTATCGTTGTCGATATATTTTAGGGTGCTCCGTCGCGGTTACAAAGTAAGTTTTTTTATCTCAAATTTCGTTATCTCACAATACAACGATACAGCTTTACATTTTTGAATAAAAACATTTTTCATATTGTGATTCGTGATTATTCTATTAATCGGAAAAATAATAAAATATATTGACAAATAATTAACATTAATAATATTAATAATTATATTAATATTATTCTTTATCTTTTAGCAAAGTTCGACTTTATACACGTATTTACCACGTTGCGATTATTAGAACGTCACTGGTATCGAGTGTCTTGCGCGATGGCGTATCTCTCGATTACAGCACATGTAATTAGAGAGTTAAACGATAAGAATACTATGTGTATCGATTGTTACAGACTTTGACAGTAATAAAGAAGCAAATAGAAGCCAGGCAATAACGGTTTCGGACTTTTTACCATAAATTCGTTGCAGAACACCAGATTATAATCAGAAAGAAGTATAAGCAATTAGAAAATCGTGGCGTTCCTATCTGCATACTGGACTTTTTTATCAGCCGAAATATATTACTAAATGTGTTTTATGTAAACGCGAAACAGAAAATAAAAACAATATAAGAAGAAAAAGCGATTATACAATAGGTCACAAAAGGTTACATACAGATAACAAACAGAAACAAACCAACTAGTAATATGTTGTGGACACTTCTCAATGTTTTCGATGTTAAGTTTCAATACGTGCTCTTAACGAGGTTGACCTCGTATCTTGAGGTGTAAAACTCACAAGGTGTAAAACTAATTGATCGTTCGGTGACATATCGTTTTGTTTCATAAATAAAAAAAGGTCTTTCTCACGCCTTTACTCAAATAATTATCTTAGATAATTGAAACTAGTTAGGTGAATTATTCTTCTTTAATATTATTGATAAACGTCTAAAAATAAATGGAAATAAAATTACATTGTAAGTAAAATAACAATCAAATATTTATAAAAGATCAATATGTGAGAAATTTAGTCCAGAAATGAGGTTGTCAAGTTCGTTGGACTCTTATCGACAGAGAGCTATACTATTCTTGCACGAACTCAATCTTGACCCTCGTCGTCAGCATTGGATCGAGAATTCGGAGTCTTTCGGCATTAGGAGTCTGGCACGCGTTGTGTCACATGTTCTCGTCATAAGAACAGGCGTTGTGCGCAAGTAATTAACAATTTGCATTTAAATTGAAGTAAAAAGGACGCATGACTACGGAATCTTTCAATTAAAAAAGAGAATATTAAACGTCGCTAATATTCGCGGGAATGATTTTATAAATCGATTTTATTCTCATATCATATGTAATAATTTTGAATTCATTTCCTTCGTTTCTCTCAAACGTGGAAATAATTTTTGTTTTTTAGAAAATAACAAGATTAAAATAAATATTCGTTATTGTCTAATTCATATTGACGGTATCTTATATGTTCGATTTTGCTTATCGAGAGATTACACGTCTCTCCTCAACTCGCGTGACGATTTCCGCGGATCTTATAAGGAAGTAGCCGGTTCAGTTCCGACGCGACGCAAGTGCTTGACCTAAGACAAGGAGTATGAATGCATTTTGCAGCGAGGCCGACTCGCTATTATAAGAGTCGGCGAGCGGGCTTGTATAAATATAAACCCATGTCGCGGTGGTGCGCGCCTCCTCGGGTTTCGGGAGCTCTCGCGCCATAAACGTTATACGTGGAAGACGTTACCTCCGCGTCTCTCAAAAAGGGAAGATTAACCCTCCGTCTGTACGGTATTATAAATAAAGCGAGGGATCTTAAAACTATTTTCCCGACTCGCAGCTCTCATGTCGTAGTGTAATTTATGCTACAGAGAGACGGACGTCCATCCGGTTTGCGAGATTAGCCATTTCACGTAGTGAAAAATTAGATATTCTGTCACATTGAAGATCTCCGCTTTATTAAATTCTCTTTTACTTTCAATGTGATGACGCTTTGTCGTCAATGTTCCACCATATCTGCCATTTTGCAGTCTTTTCTCGTCTTGTATATTACGTTTCATCCAATTGCAAAACTAAGTTTCAACGGAAGAGGTAGGCGGACGGAGTATTTTTCACGCGCTATATAAATCAGGCGAGACAGATCGCTCTCTCAGAAACAAACGCGAAAGAAAGAGCCAGCGAAGAACGCAAGGAATAACGGAAGTTCGTAACGCGCAACAGAATTATAAACGTTTTGGCACAAAACAAATGTTGTTTCGTTGAATGTTTTTGAGAACACCGGCAACTATAGAAATCCGATCCTCCAAGGCTCCCGTCTGAGAGCCTTGCCTTCCGTCTTCTTTCTCTCTCTCTCTTGTCTCTTTCTCTCTCGTGACTCATTATTGTGTCTCCGACACTTATCCCAGGGCTCCGCATTCTAACGCACACATTCGCATATATGAAAACGACGTGTATCGTCATCGTGTGGCGATGTTGTTACAAAATACGAATTAAAAACAGCACATTAGAGAACACCGTTCTTTCCTCTCTAAAGTATTTTCTGGATTGAGCCGAAAAACATCAGAACTATTGTAGGTTTTCATAGCTATATATATTGAAGCTATATATTCTTTTTTAGCTAAATATTGTTTTTTTTTTTTTTTTCATCATAGTTATATATTGTAAAAAAGCACCACATTTCGCGTGTTGCGTACAAGTCTCGCAAAAACATCATTGGTTTCATAACATTCTCTTGGTACATTCCCAATCTTTCGTGTTCTATCTGTTTATAGTAATCTGAAAATTCGTCATGCACTCTTAGAAATCCTCCGACGGTTATAATCACGCGTACACATGATGACCGTCTTCCTTGTTCACGAGGTTATCTTGTGCTTCGTGTGGTTTAGCAAGTCCCTAAAACGCCTGGTATGGCGCCAGCAAGCGCCACTGGATAGTTCTGGGTGTGTTAGAGATAAATTTTTTTATCTCAACTATACGTATTGAATTTGATTAGAAATTGCGACAAACGATGATCGTCAGATATTGTCTGAAAAATGTATGTACTTCCATATATTTCTGTTACAAACTTACTTTTTAAAGTAAAGTTTATTATTATCTTTTAATCGACCTATTTGAGAGTGAAAGTCTACTGTGCTGCATAAGTCTAATGACAATCTTGCATATATCGAGCGCGATTAATAGCGCACTGTAAAAACGCACTCGAGAGACTGCACTTTAATGTCGTAGTATTTCACAGTTTACGTCATGAATATCTAATTATCAGTTTCTTGATACTTTGGTAGTAAATATTGTCCATAAATTTTCAGTAATCTTTTTCCGATAAACGTGCCTCGAACAGATAATGTCCGAAGCATTACACTTGACCAAGTTTTTTGCCTTGTGTGTTATTATCAATGGCCAATGATAGAAACGCTAAATTTAACGCAATAAGAGAAGACAACACAATTACGTGAATATGTTATTGCACAATTTTCAGAGGCGGAGTATACAGAAACGCAAATATCTTCGCAATTTCACATACGATCGGCAAAACGACTTTGCACATTGTGAAATTCTAAACTTGCGTTATTCTAAATAAGTGTATATTAAATGCATCAACCGCGCGCGTTTTGCAAGTCCGGAAACTCTCTCGCGTGTCTCTCTGCGAGAGACGATTGTGCAGCGTGCTAAGAATAGGGTGACGTTTTATCCAGCGCAAAATAGAGTGCAGCCAAAATTCTGCTTACGCGCGCACCGAGTAAAGTGCGTATCGTATCATAAAATAGAAATAGAAGATGTGTGCTTATAAATAAAACGCGATAAATTTTCGAAAAACGAGTATGACGCGCAATATCTGCGGATTTACGCCTACTGTCCGTGTGATTTAGCTGCCAAGTTTTCGTTGCGCAAGTAAAAATTTTGCACGTGCCGAGGACTTGCGCGACCTAACATTGTCTCGTCTATTGCATATATTAAATGACGATTTGCATACCGCATTGTACGCAAAAAACATTTGCGTTTGTGTGAATCGGCATCTATATATTGAGTTCGCGTCGCCCTACGTTCGATAGGATTGTTCGATAAAATCGTTCGATAGAATCGTTCGATAGAACCCACGATACGAAGAATTTAAAGAAGGAATAAAATCTTGATTGTTAAATGCGTAATTTACCGTATAAATATTGTTAATTAAAGATTCAATTCCACCCAAGTGATGATCAGTATTTTGCCAGAGTTGATAAAGGTTGTACGAGAAACAATCAATCCGTATAAGAACAATCCCATTCGTAAACGTAAACATTGTGAGAAATAATTACGTACAATCGGACGTTCTTATGTGAGCTGAGAGGAAGTGAAGCGCATAGAGAGAGAAAGATCTAATTATACATCCAGAGTTGGAAGTTTGCCAACGTCACTTTCGTTTTCGGGTTTACTTTTCATCTAGCGCCTCTGGTGCGCACATTCCTATGCGTCCTCGCGCAATTAAAATGCATTAATTTAATACAAATGAAGAGACACTAAAACGCAATTGTGGTAAACCTTAGATCGGAAACAGTCTAACAAGTGTAATATATACATTCGTTCAAAAAAACTATCTATAGTATTGTTCTCATTTTTCATAATAAATAAAATTGATGTGTTAAGCAGAAAGTCGATGCTTATTAAGCGTAAGTCACAGATAACGGAATAACATTGGAATTCATTTCTTTTCTAACAAAGTTTTTTTGTATACAAAGTGATTCTTTAGTAAAAGTGCAGATATTCGAGATGCTTGTTCGCGCGGGTGATAACATTTGAACTTCACACAACGAAGTTCGTTGGCATACATTCGCCTCGTATCTTTATTACGGTTACGTAAGATTGCGGTTAATTCAAAAATCAGCGCTAACCATGAGAATTCGATACTCTTTCGGAATCTATTTCTGCGGAAGCTGCTTATCAGCGCGCGGTCTCAATTGACTTTGCACTTTTATAATTTTTCTTTTATCGTTTCGAAATCGAACGCAGCTGAAGGACACTCGATGTGAGAATAATACATTTACTTGACAAACATGTGACATTTATTTGAAATATGTTTTAAATCTGGCTTTGTAAAAGTTGTCAAAAAAATTTTACCTTCTAAATATATATTTAAAAAATGCAAAAGAACGAATGCTCATTCAAGCGCGTTTTTATCATCTTTCTTCGATTTTCTATAGGATACGCATGGGTTACCTTAGCCACAAACGATGCCTACTGTCTGGGAGTACTGGTCCTGGCACACTCTCTGCGTCGTGTCAACACCAAGCACGATCTGGTTTGTCTGATCACTCCTGGAGTCACGGCAAAGATGAGGTAGCCACCTTGTCCACGTTCAATATGATGATTATCGGCAGACTCTTTATGTCACTGAAATCATTGTTGTGATTATTCTTCCACACTTTCGTTAATCTTGAAATATAACATTTAAAAAATATATCATTATCTTGCAAATAAAATAATAAGAATGACGTTTCAATTGCGTCAGGGAAACATTGGAGGCAGTATTTTCCTTGGTTCAGGAAGTTAATGTTCTCGATTCGAAGGACGAGGAAAAACTGGCTCTGCTGGCTAGACCAGAATTGGGCATTACGTTCACCAAGTTACACTGTTGGAGGCTAACTCAATATGAGAAGTGTGTTTTTGTTGACGCAGACACTCTTGTAAGTAATACACATTCGCACTCATTTTCTATAAATTGTAAAATACAAAGATTATAACTAACAATCTTACATGCAGCAAGAACAAATATCACGCATCACTGTAAATTTATCCCGACGCTTTTAGGTCGTACGAAATTGCGACGAGTTATTCGAGCGTGAAGAACTATCAGCCGCGCCCGATGTCGGCTGGCCTGACTGCTTTAATTCCGGAGTATTTGTCTTCAGACCCTCTCAAGAAACATTCGCATCAATCATCGCGTTTGCCGCTTCCAAAGGCTCGTTCGACGGCGGAGATCAAGGTTTATTGAATATGTACTTCAGCGACTGGGCCACTAAGGACATCTCCAAACATCTACCGTTTATTTACAACATGTGTTCCACTGCGACGTATTCCTATCTTCCTGCGTTCAAACAGTATGCAATCACATAATCATTCGGATTTGATTCTCGATAATTAAGAAGAACGGTGTTCTGTTTAATACTGATTCACGGTTTTGTGTCATTATAGATTCGGCGAGGATGTGAGAATAATTCATTTTATTGGTATAACGAAACCGTGGTTACAGTATTTTGATACTCTAACCGGTATCGTGTATCCTCCACCTGAATCTATGCACTTGCAACCGCTATTGCAACTGTGGTTTAACATATTCTACGAGAAAGTACATCCCCACCTAACTACTTCTATGGTAAGTTATCTATTTATAAATGTGTGGATGATAGTGTGTCTATAGTGTGGCAAAATAATGAAAACTATTTTAGACACTTAAAATGCATATTTCTCTTTACTACATATAGTTTTAATAAAAACTTTGATTTGCGTATCTCAATAATATAGATAACGCACCTTTTCACTGGTTTTACGCACTTGTGTGGCTATAAAACAATAATATTACAATATCTTTTTTTTTTTACTTATGCGTTCATTTTACAAGCAAGGCAGTGAGCATTTATATTCAAGTACGAATAAATTAAGGGTAAGATACTTTAACGTAGATCTTGACGTAGTGTGTTTCATAATTTTTACATATCGTTACATATAGATTCTTTTTTTTTTTTTATACTTTGTCGATGAACGTCAGGGTTGCATCAAGTTGCACTCATAGTTGTTTGTAAATAGGCTAGACAAAGAGTTCAGAGTTTCCGAATCGCTTGCATATTTTAACGATTTAAAAAAATGCTGTATGAAAGCTTACATATAATAAGTGGTACAATTTTTTTTGCTACATTTTTATATAATATCGAAAAATAAGAGAGGCAGCTCTTCTTTTAACTTGAAATATATTTCTAATTTGCCCATTTTCTTTGTACATAATGTATATTAATAGCTACATTTGCTTAAAATATAATTTCATATATTGGAAACATATATAAAATATATATTTAATATAAACATATATTTTATATAATACTCACAATATTGCTGGAAATAGTATAGGAATATTGTAGAAATAGTGCAATTTTAATGTTCCACAGAAGATGTTGCAAAATATTATTGCACTATTATGATGCAATCACATATATTATATTGAAATATTGCAGATATATTTTTTTGATATATTTTTTTAATAAAAATTCATCAATTAAGCACGTAAATGTTGCTATTAATAAAAATTTTTCCTAATGATATATAGTATATCAGTGTCTATTTTTTTCTTTGGTGTCTTTGTTCCTTCTCTGTTTATCAATTTGTAATTCGTAAAAATATAATTTACAGTAAACAAAACTGATTATGTTAATCCTAATATTTGTAATATATGTATATAAAAAAAAATATAAATGCATCGATTCCAAGCATGAATAGTGTTAGTTGTGTGGCACTTTGAAGATATTGATGCAGTATTATATTTATCATTCGTAAAATATCGTTTTATTTCCGTAGAATTTATCACGTATAATAATCAATAACAGAATAGGAGAAAATAACGCTGGGAGAAAAATGGACACTGTCAAACACACTTAGTTCACTACTAACCGATCGAGTGTGCATTTTTCTGTTTTGGCATGATGCTTGTATAGGCCACCAGCACATTGGCTCCAATTTGGCACTCATTTATTCCCTCATCCTACGTACCCCCCGTTCCCGAGTACTCCGTTTACTCCGACACGACGAATAACACTTATTCGCAAACGCCGGACTTTTCCGAATTTAAAGATCCCTGGGAAGAATATTCTCCGCAGAACGAAACGTTCCCGATCGCAAAAAGTACACCCCTCGAATACATTCAGCAACTTCGCTACGAAGAACAGCAATCGTCTTATACACCGATTCAAACGTACGAACATCAATATCCCACGCAACATGAACACCATCAGCATCAAGAACACGCCACTTCTCATTTTAATGAGAATCGAGAACATTACACACAACACACTCAACATCATTACTGGCAGCAAGTTAGCGAACAAAAACACCATGACGAACACCACCAGCATAATGAACATAAACATCACGATCAACAAAGACATTATCATGAGCAACTCCAGTATCACGAACAGAGGCACCAACATTACGAACAACATCAGCATGAACAGACCCATCACTATGAACAACATCAACATCATGAAAATAAACATTATAGCGAGCAAAAACTACACAATGATCATCATCAGCACTCCGAACAATTTCAGCAACACGATCAGTCTCACAAAAACAAAACGAGCGAGCATCAGGTTCATCAAACGATTCACGAACATTATGCTGGCGAGCCTCAGTCGCATTTCGCTGAAGTGCGGCACGAACATCACGCTAGTAATAGTAATCAAGCTAGTCATCATCACGCGAATCATCAGAATTACACTGTTTCACAAAGCAGTCATGCTACGAGTAATGAGCACAGTCAGCACGCTCAAGACAAATTTTTTGCACCTTACTCTCACAACGAAAAGAGTAACAAACAGTCGTCGGAACCTGCAAACAAGCAGACAGATTTACGGAGAATTGATTCCTATCTTCCCTCTCCCGCACCTTGTACAGATCTCCACAATGTAGCCACGCAATCTGATCCGAACGTAATGGAACATCTAGACAGTGCAAATGTAAGTAATTGTTCCCATATCTGTTTTTTTTTTTTCTATAAATTCGAATTAAACATATCATCTCTCATACACTTCTGTGTATATTTTTTCAGAATATACCTTCTTTAATTTCCTTCAAAAAAAGAAGATTATTACAAATATATATTATAATACTTATATTAATTGTATTACTGCAAAAGAAAAATCTTTTTCAATAATACATGGTGTGTTGTATCACATTCACCATTGTTCTATATTTAATACATCATTTGTTTCAATAATAATAACGCTTGGGACATTACTTACACTTTTGAAAATATTCATTTAATACATGTCTGTGTGGTATGACTGAAATCATTTCGTTTGTCGGTTAGTTTTATCTTTAATTAAGCATCTAAATAAATTCTCATTATGTGCGTAATTAAGTAATTGCAGATAATTTTTGTTTGTTTCGTGTAAAAGATACAGGCTTCATTTATTTTTGTGTGCGTACACTAACCCGTACATTATTTTTCTTTAAAGTGTCCTCTATGTTTAAGTAGCATCCAGCTTTTGTGTTGTACATGGACGTGATTTATATTCCGTGATGATACAGAAGAAATGAAATCGTTTATGTGTTTGTCATAACTCACGCTGTTATTTTACGTCGGCGAAAAATTGAAAATGAAGAGATATTCCTGTTAAAAATTGCAGGCGGGCATCGCCGGTGCCTTGGCTCAAATGACACTGGGCCAACCGAGAAGCGCCGAGCAAATAGCTTACGAGGAGCACATGCGAAAACAGAGTTGGGAACAGGGACAGATCGACTACATGGGTCGCGACAGCTTCGACAACATCTGGAAAAAGATCAGCGAAACGCTTTCTCTCGCGCCGCAACGGCAACCGACTCCACCCAAAGAGGTTTTTTAATGTCGCATTTAACATTTATTTTAATAATATATGCATAAGATTATCGTGGATCATCAACTATTATATGAATTTGATAAAAGTCAAATATTATAGCAATAAACAACTTAAATCCTCTTCTCTCAAAATGTTCGAGTGCGAAAACAGTGTGCTAATGAATAATTCATACAGTAAATATTTATAGGATACCGCTAAACCTGAGGAAAGTGCTGCTGCTGCTGCTGCTGAACCTGCTGTGGAGACTTTTGCGCCTGTAGACGTGGAAGTGAGCAAACCAGCCGGTACGTATGACATTGTTTGTCTACAGAATCGAAATAAACTATAGTAACAAATTATTACAAACGCATTTATGAATCTGAATTGCGAGTAAAAACAGAGTTTCTTAAGTATTGAAATATTATTTTATGCCACAGAGAGGAATGTCAAAATAACGGCACAAAATTTAGGTTGAGAAACGAGCACTACTTCACGAATTGTTGAAACAATATCTGCGCGAGATATAACTGAAATAATTTTATGTGCTCACAATGCAAAAGCCATTAACTGTTTCCTCGAATATGCTTTGTGTTTTTTGTTTGTTCTTTTCATCACTAAATACAGCATGCAATATTCAGTTTTATACTGTTCGAAATAAGAATGTATCGAGCGAGGAAACGATTATCGAATCGAGATGCTGATGTTGATACATGAATTTGTATCGGTCGCAATATCACAAACTGCGAAATTTCAAATTATATACTTTTATTAATGCAATTGATCCAGTTTGAGTGTTTGAAACAGGAACAGAGGACAGCAACTAACAGATCCCGGCAGTATTGCTCCATCTTGTATTGTCGTTTTGCTTTAATGGGGTAAATATTTTATGTGCTCACACGAAAAACATCACACATTGACGTAATCTTCATTTTTTACTATATCTGACAAAAATATATTTATATAAAACTATGAAAATGTATATTTAAACATTATATAATGTTGACTATTAATCTTCTATCAAAAAGTATTTTGAAGTCTTTAAAATTATTTAAATATTTCTTTCTTTATTTTCACTAAATTTGCACACGATACATGCATATGCAATTAATTATATATACATGCTTATACTTAGTTTTTTCGTTTGTTTGTCAGTATTATGTATTTTTTAAATGTTGCATAGTCAAAGTTCAACTTTCTTACGTTTGAAAAAAATATACTTTAGATTTTCATATGTATATAAAAATAAGTATATGTATAAACAAAATGTGTGAGATACAATTTAGCATAAATACGTAAAAAAATTTGTCCTTTCTTTGAGTTTTTATATAAACGTAATTGCATGCTTTTATCCGATATAGTTACACTTATTCATTAAACATGAGGGATGTTGCTTTTTTTTTTTAACTTGCTTTTCTCAAGTTTTGATTTGATTCGCGCTTTAAACACGTTAACGCGCATTATACATTATGCTTTATATGCTTTTATATTAACAAAATGAGCACATTTATATTTCATATTTGAGATCATATATATCTGGTTTATCGACAAACATACTGCCAAATGTATCTTTTGTGTATTGCTTTTATACTTCTTCATTTGCACAATGCACACTCGCTCGCACTTGGGCACATTCAAACTCATGATGTATTTCAATGCGGTGGAACACATTAAAAGAATCATCACCATATCGTTATCCATTTTGCTTTAAATTATTTGCATTAATGACTAAATAGGTGTAATTCTTCCACATATTAATATATTTGATATATTTTTTTAATTTAAATTAACTAAAAAAAAAAAAAAAACGGAGTATAAAAGTTTTGCACGATTTCGTCACACAACACGATTGTTTTCTATTAGAATAGAGTTTTTCTTGTACATATATTTGTTCTGTATATTCTATACACATCTATCGGAACATATTCATGCAAAATGTTACTTTTATTTTCTCTGTATCCAGTTGAAACGGACAAGGATCCAACGCAATCTTTAGTGTGCGAAATTCCCGAAGAGAAGATTTCAGTGACGCAAACTCCCGAACAAACAACATTATTTGCCGAGGAAAAAACCGAGGAATCCGCAGTAGAAGCTGCACCAACAACGAAAGAATCTAGCGAGCCGATATTATCGGCCGCCACGGAAGAATTGAAGGACGTGAAGACTCAAGCGCTTGTACAAATACCGGAATCGTCGCCTGCGGAAGCAATCGCGGAGCAATGCAAGCTCGCAAGTCCGCCGACGACACAGAAAACGGCACCTCAAGACGAAAGTCTTCTCGAAACGAAAGAATCGCAAGCGGACGCGACCTGTAAGAAAGAAGCAATTGCGCCCGTTACGCAAACTGATAGCGCGGCAACACTTGTCAAACCAGAAAGCCTAGCTTTCTCTTCTCAAGAAGCGTCGCAAAACGCAGATGCTCCAACTAGCGTAGATGCTTCCCAAGCAGTCACTACTTCTTTTGCAACAAGTAAAGAACCGTCTCAAGATAGCACGAAACGCGTGAGTGAAACTACGGTTGACATAACGCAGCCTCTCACAATAGATCCAAGCGAGCAGCATGCGGAAATGCTGTTGGCAGCTTCCGAAGTCTCCACCGTAAGTCCCGTCCCTATCCAGGTAGCGGAAGCGGTTCTTCAAGCGGAGCCAAAAGAATCCGTGTTGGACACGGCCGCGGTTGCGAGCGATCAGGCAATCGCCACAACAATTACGGCTGTACATAGGTCCGCGGATATCTCTTCCGTTGAGACGACGGGGCACGTTCAATTGAATGGATCGGCTTGCGAGTCTGAGAGGCGCAGCGATGTTGCGGTACTTCCCGAAAAGGATCTACCAGAAAAGGCTGATATTTCTATCGAGGTAGAGAAGAAATCAGTGAGCAGCTTAGTTGTTGCGACAACAGAAGCACCGCCTGCTACTGAAAAGAAGGAAGAGTCCAATAGCGGTGCGGCGCTTTCGAAGGAATCATCTGCAAAGGCAGAAAAATTAGCGGAACAGATTGCAAAAGAAGAAACAAAAGAAACGAAGCAAATCGAAAAAACGGAAGCATCAAAAACGAAACCTGCTGAACAGATTGCAAAGACAGAAACAGTCGCAAAAGCTGAAAAACCAGAAGCGTTGCTCGAAATCAAAATAAAGGAAACAGCCACAAAATCGTCAGATACAAGCAAAATCCCAGAATCACCGATTACCGAACAGAGTCCATCGGTAGAAGAATCCATTAAAGCGAAAGCGACGAACATCCCATCGACGCCGACAGTGATCGAAGCTACACCGCCAACCAGTCCGTCCGCAGAGATCCCACGGGAATTAGAAGAAAAAACTGCGAAGAAAGACCTAAAGAAGTCTGATTCAGCGGAGGGCGCGGACAGCGAGAGCGCGGATAAGAAAACAGGGAAGAAGACGGTGAAAAAGGTGACAAAGAAACCGAAGGCAAAGCCTGAAGAGGCGACATCTTCTGCCTCAGAAAACGCTGCCGCGGACAGTTCGCCGACCAAACCGAAGAAAACCGTGAAGGTCACTAAAAAAACTAGCTCGAAGACAGGATTGACATTGGAAACTACCGCAAGCGTGCCAGAAACACCGCCACCGCCGTCGCCAGCCAGTACCGCCACCCCCGACGTGCCTGTTCCGCCCAAACGGAAGACGAAGGGCAGCACCTCGAGCTCAAAAGGAACGATCGATAGTAAGAAACCCGACGGAGAAGAATGATCAGTCGACAATAATCTCGAACAGCGCGGAGGTCTCTCCGAGAGAGACTAAGAAAACGAATAAACGTTTAATATCCGAGAGATCGCAAGATCTCATTACACATTCGCGTTGGGCGGGAATAACACTCATGCAATAAAATTTTAACCCTTTCGAGGCTGCGTTTTCTTGCAAGACTGACACTAGACGTTCGATTTAATGATTATTCTAGCCTTCATGTAAAAAAAGTGTTCAATTATAGTCTTTAAAGAATTATTAAGAGAATAATTCTCTAAAAATAATTATTCTCTTGATGTTTTTACTTGTTTTCTTTGAAGAAGGAGAAAATACAGTTTGTATCAATACTCGATTGACACTTTTAATGTAGTTTTAAAGCGCATTAAATCTGTTATGTCACAGCCAAAAGATTATCTCGAAAGGATTAAAGTATTCTAACAACATGTCACTAGAATATAATATTATACTTTTGCTAGTCTATTACACAGTTTTTTTTTTATTTTACAATAATAAAAATAATTCGTACGTCTACGAATTGCGTTACTCCACTTTGTTCTTTGTTTTTTCTTTTTATTAACGATCTATTATACGCTTTGTATTCTATATAGATATTATATATATATATATATATCTCTGTTTATTTATCGTACTTCTGTAATTATATTGTTTTCTCGAGCTGACGTTATATTTAAGATGAAATCTTTATCCCGCCCTTCGATAAAGAAAAAAAAAAGCTTGCTATGTCTCATCGCGAGAGATGAGCATTTTACACTTGTTATTTGCTTTAGTGCATTCGATAGTGTATCGAGAGAAAAAAAAACGGAGACTAGCTGTGATTGATCCAGTTGTTTTTAACATCTTGGTTAAATCATACGTGTACTCTTATTAAATTCACATCAAACGATGTCAATATTACACTGCACCGAATGGCTTTTGCACTAATATCACGTTTGTGAAATTACCGAGAAGTTTATGTTTTATTTATATATATGTATGTTATATCTCTCTTTTATATATTATATGTATTGTAATATACTCCATGGAAAATCTTGTCCTCGTGCGCTTATTTACACCGATCGAGCCAAAATAAAACAAAGAAACTTTATGTGTCATCTTACCTTGCAATTTTCATCCTGAAACAATTAAGAAGAGGTAAACTTATTAAAGCCTGTGTGAGCAATCAAATATCTTTAACGGTTTAACTTGTTCTTGAACGGCGACCACTTTGATGACTAAAAAAAAAAAAGAATCAAAGACGGAAAATCAATCTAAAACTGTAAAAACTATTGAACTCGCGCGATGTAGGGCATTGGTGTGCGAATTTAAATTGAGTTGACATTTATACATTTATAATTGCGGAGATGTCGCTCCGTAGTTTCTATATCCACTGTTGTGGATATATGGCGCTGAAAGCAATAGCCGAGAACGAAAAGAAACTTTAACGAGTGGATCGATCTTATGTTTTCTCTTTGATTATTTGCAAAGACGTATCTATAGATTTCGGCCCTGAAGACAACTAACCTAGTAAATCTACGCAAAAGAACCTTAAAAGTTTATATTATTGCTCAAGTAAAAGTTGTTATTCATTTTTTATATCAACTGAAGAAAAAATGTCAGACAATAAAGAAAAAGATGAAGAGAAACCTGTAGTGGCGAAAACAGCTGTAGATCTGCAGAGATTGAAACTTATGAAATTAATGAAGAATATAGTTAAGTATCTTTACTTTCTCTTCAAGTTAAACTTGACAGTTTTGGATTTCGTTTTTAATTGATGAAATAATTCTTAATTCTGCATTTTAATTGTATAGGACAAACCAATTATTCTACCAGAACGTCCGAAAGCCAAGAATACACCTTCTGTACCAGAATTTGTTCGCAATGTTATGGGTAGTAGTGCCGGAGCAGGTAGCGGAGAGTTTCATGTGTATAGACATTTACGGAGAAAGGAATATGCACGGCAAAAATTTATTCAAGAAAAAGCACGTAAGGTAACTATTATATGTGAAAATCATGTGGTACATCTATGTATATTGCATAATTATCAGATTTTTTTCTATGTTTAAAATTTGATGGTTTTTTAAATATAAATCATAGGAGCTTTTGGATGATGAGTATCATCAAAAGTTAGAAGAAAATAGAAAATTGGCAGAAGAAGCAACTGCAAAAAAACGTGCTAAAAGACTGAAAAAGAAGCAGGGACGTAAAAATAAGAAACATATAAAAACAACAAAAGAAAATAATATTAAGATGGAAGAACAATATAGTGAAGAGGACAGTTCAGATGAGAATGAAGAAACTAGTATCGAAAATAGTAAGATAAATAAAGAAAATAATGAAGATACTCAGGATAGTTCAAAAAATGTGTCTAAGAGTGAAAGTAAAATGAAGACAGAAGCAGAAAGAGAATTGTCATTAGAGGAAACTCAAGAACATACAATGAAAGGTGAGATAATTAATGAAAATAGTAAAGTAAATACAGAAAATAATGAAGATACTCAGGATAGTTCAAAAAATGTGTCTATGAGTGAAAATAAAATGAACACTGAAGTGGAAAGAGAATTGTCATCAGAAGAAATTCAAGAAAGTACAACAAAAGGTGAGATATTAAATAAAGACAGTCAGTGTGAAAATGACACATAACAATATGCAAATATGTTGACTTATTAAATTTGTATATGTTTGTGTATAATCAAGTTATTCAAAATTTATGAATTTAAGAATTACAATTTCATTACATTACATAATTTACTACTTATTTCATATATTACTGTAATATAATTTATATATATAATCTATATAAATATTTTAAATATGTAATATTTAATCCAAATGTTATATTAAGTAACATTTAGTTATAAAGATATTTTTTTGTCAACAAAACAAATTAAAAAATTTGAGTAAAACAATAAAACTTAAAAGATAATATCCAAACAATAAAAATAAGATATTGAAATCACGGGTATAATACACAAAACATATAGCACTTGACTTGTATATTATTTTACTTCACAATGTTTATTTAAATAAAAAGTTGCACAATGTATATACAGAAAACAATTTAATTTTTCATCAAGTTAGTTTTTATATATTTAATTTTATTTCTTTATAGGTGTAAGAACATTTATCTAAATTATCATAGCGATTAGTTTTCTCAAATATATATGCTAAAGATTGAGCGATGTGTCGTTCATTGACACATTGTGCATTTTTTATATGTTGGTCCAATTGAGTTTTTGCTTTGATCAAATCTCCTAATTTTTCTGGCAATACAGTTTCCTATAATGGCATATATTAAATGCATACAAACATATTGTATTTATATTTGTATACATATGGACCTATATAATGTAACTTTACCTGAAATTGTTTCATGAAAGTTGAAAGTTCTTCTATATGATCACCAATTTCAATCCAAAGACTCTGTAGTTCAGATTGTTTTGTAAGAGCAGCAATGCGACTCAGAGTAAGGCACAACTAAGAAAAAAGAAAAATATATCGACTGATAAAATACAAAAATGTAATAAGGCATTTGTCATAAAAGGAGACTTACTTGTTGAACCAGTGCGTCTCGATGCGGATATTCGACATAGCTTGGAACATGTTGAGCATTTTCGAAAGCTAAGACAATACTCTTCCACAACATTACAGTATACTTGCCGTAGCAATTGCACGAATATAATGCCCATGCTGCGTTGGTACGCACTTTAAAATTAGGACTATCACATATCAAAGTGGAAAGCGCTGGAAATACTTGATCCTACAAACAAATTTATATGCAGTTTTAATTTTTTACAACATAAACTTATTGGTTACTGTGTACATACTTTCCAAGAAGGAGGTAATATTGCATCCGGATTGTGACTTAAAACCAATCCTAAAGCTCGACAAGCATTCCATCGTACCTGATATTATAAATTTAAAAACTTTATATCGAAGCAACATCAATTTACATTAGAATAAATAAATTCTATTATTCCATTATAAGTTAATATTTATCAGAATACTTAATACACATGTGCAGATATGTGGCTAGTATTAAAGATTAGATAAACTTACTTTCATATCGTTTCCTAGAACAGCGCATTTAATAAGTGCATCTAATCCTGAAGTCGTATCAGGTAATACATGTTTCGACGGACATAAATATAAAATGCCACCAATTGCTCTAACGGCATTGCATTTTACTTTATCATTGTCTTTCGCAGCCTTAACGCTTACATGATATAACTTGGGTAATAATACGTCCAGAGGTAGTGGCTCTATCTCTTCATGCTGTCTAAAAAAAAATTGTACACATAGAAAACAAGATAACAAAGATTTTGTGTCTAATGAACAAAAAACAAGTGCAAGCAACGGACTTGTGTCTAGAAAGACAATCGCACAAATTTGCCAATGCCCAAGCGCTTTTCACACGAACGCCAAGATTTTTGTCATCGAAAGCTACGCAAACTATGTCAGCTAGATCCATGAGAAAGCCGGTATCGTCTTCTAACGCTGGTAAAGTTACCAACATTCCTAATGCACGTAAACCAGCCGCTCTCACGGCACTTTCTTCATCCCGAACCGATCCAAATAGTATTGTAATTATTAATATAGTTCTTTGTCTCTGTCAAAAGTAAATAACATTTCGTATAAATGTAATGTTACTTTTATAATAAATACGTCAGAACTATTTTATTTTGTAAATGAAAAAAGATTTGAATAAATTGCATGTATTCTTTTATTTTTCTTACCGATAATTGTGAGAACACATTTCCACTTATGCTACCTAGACAATCGCAAGCAGCTTCTCGTAATATAGTTTGTGATACTTGTGCGAGCAATATCACAGGTTCAAATATGATATTCCAAAACAATATGCCTTCACTGTGATAAGTATCGGTATTTGCAAGACAAATACCGGATATAATTTCTAAAACTCGACATGCGTGTAATACTACTTGTTTCTCCATTTCCTTTAGAACTGAGATTAATGTTGTAGTCACTTTCTCCAAATGAGGAAATACTAGACTCCTTGTGTTAAATGCCAATCGTCCCAGGAGTTTTAAGGACTGAAGTCGCACAGGTGTACTAATAATCTGAAAAAAAAAAAAAAAAAAAAAAAAAAAAAAAAAAAAAATAAGTGATTTTTCAATCTTATATACAAGTTACTTAACATACCTTGCCAGATATATTTTCCAAGCAAACGCGAACCAGAAAACAAATGTTTTCATCTTTTGAAACTTTCTCATCAATCGCATTAGAGCTCTCTACTGATGAATGATTAATATCATCGATATCTACTTCTTCTTCCTCTGTTCCGACATCACTAACGGAACCGGTATCAGATTGTAATTTCTCTGATTCGATGGTATCTATTGATTTCGCTAAAAGTTTGGATATTTCTTGAGTTATAGGATCGCCGGAAGCAAGTGCTTCAAAAATAGACAATGCAGCAACTCTTATGGCTGGATCTGCACAAAAAACTTAGCTGTAATGGCTATAAGAAAGTTTACTGTTTTCAATGTTAAAGGACTTCACCAGACCTAAAGTATGATACATGCCTTTGTGAAATATGTGTAATCTACAATTCCTAACTATCTTGGTGGCTAAACCTGGCTTCAGTCGGTCGTATGGTGTACCTTGTACAAGAGCTGTCATACATTTCAAAGCATGTGTTAACACAGCTACATTTTTTTCAGAAAGCAGAATCAACGATAATGCAAAATGCAATTCCTTGATCATTAAACACACTGTGCCAAAAAATGTGATAAAAGAAGTTTGATTGGTTTCTTCTGCATGTATTAGAAATGGTCTGGCGCCTATTAGCAATTCAGTTAATGTGCTCAGTACATTTTGTCTGACTTTAGACACAGATTCCACCAATATGCTTCTTGCTAATACTCGTGCATCATTTCGTGAACCAGTAGCTACAATTTGTGGCCAATATCCAAAAATGTCTCTGCTTTGAGTAATTTCTACGAGAGTTTGTAATAAACGTATGGCTCCCAATCTTACTTTGGAATCCATATGGACAGAATTAGTAATTTCTGTATCCGATGTATCTGAATCACTAGAATATTTGGAAATCCCGATAGTCCAGTCTGATTCTGGAAGAACATTACTTCCGAGATCAGGTGCAGCCTTTTTATTAGGTGTTTTCTTTGGTTTTGCTTTGTGATTTTTAAGATTTTTACATTTTGGAACTGCATAAGTGCGTTCTGGAAGATTCATTGCAGCTGGAAGTAATACTTGCGGCTTCACAGCTAAATAACCTTTAATACCATGAAATAAAAACACCTGTACTACTCCTAATATTTCTCCGATAAAATCAGAAGAAGTAGAAATTGTTTTTTTCAATATTATACAATGCAAAATGTGCAAGCACAGATATATGACCTATAAATTACATAACTCAATAAAATACAATACAACTTGTATTTATTATACAGAATATAAATTAAATTACATACTTTACTGTAATAAAGCTTATTATCATTCTGATATGGCAATTGCGATGCAATCTTGAAAATTATATCCTTTATCAAATGTAAAGATTCACATGATAAGTAATTCTCAATACTTTTGTTTGTTACAAGTTCTTCTAAACATTCCAATGCATGAAAATTGATTTCAGACCATGGATTACATAGTGGATCTAAATGTTTCATTAATATACCCTTATCTTTGAGTAATAGACGTACATACTGAAACACAAAGCAATGTTTTCTCATATGAATATATATGTATATATATGTGTATATATATACACATATAATAAAACAAATTAGTTTAATAACTTATTGATTATATATCCAACTAGTAAACAGTATATTAACCTGGTTAATGTCATCAAATTGTACAAAATGTAAGAAACTCTTTATGGCAATTAACACATCATCTTGTGCTGCTGGTTCAGAAAACTCTAATGCTTCTAAAATCCATCGTTTACAAGTTGCCAGTGTCCGGCCAGGAAGCTGGATGTTATTTTGAGTTAGACAACGTAGAAATTGACAAGTGTTTTGAACTAAAGATGTTTCTGTAGGTGAGATAATCCCACAAAGTTGATTTACTAGCAATAATACTGCCTACAAATTTAATTTTATTTATATATGAAGTCTTAATCATTAAATATATAAATATTGCTCTTTTTCTTACTCACATCATTATTTACAATATTGAGATATCTATAATCTAATTTATTAAGATCTCTCAAAGATGCATTAATTTGTTTTTTGTCATTAAACTTTGTACTAGTTAGTGAAAGTAATCTTTCAATTATTGAAGAAAACTGGGCTGTAATATCACCAACTGCGCTGATTGTGTGTAACGAGGCCATTGTATAGATAAAATATATGTATATATATTTAAGATTTATACGTGTATAAACATATTTATGTTTTATTGGTTATTTAACCAGCTTCTATTGAAATTTTTTATGTAGAAATATTATTTAATTTAGTTACGCGGCGTAATTTCACTATAGAGTTTGATAACAATATAGTAATTCAATGTGTTTCTGCACAACACAAAGATTTAAAATATAAGAACCATAAATAATTTCAACAATAATTAATACAATTTATGAACACATGCTCCTTTTACACTCACACACACACACACTCTCACACACACCATAGACATGCACTAACATAACTACAGCAGATTTTAGCTGAAGACACATTAAAGCTCGTATCACACTACGAATTGGAATGAAGATTGGATTTGAATTTAATTTAACCAATCAAAATAAAGAAAATTAATTTCAAGCTAAAAATACAAAATCTGCATATATATATTAAATAATTGCGAATATTTGTAGCAACGTGCTGTTTTTATGTGCATCCTAATTTAGTTTAATCGGAAATGGTAGACAGTTCTATAAAAATACAAAAAGATTCACAAAAATCGAATTTGCCTCTCTGTGTTTAAATCTCCCGACAATAATGTCACTTCCTCTCAATCTTACTACGTGATACATCTTCGGAACCGTATCGGTCTGTTGTGTCTGTCATGGTCTATCGTCAAGCACGTTGACAAGTAACCTCGCGAACATCTATTGAATTGCAGAATCGGTCTTTCAAACGAGTGCTTTATCAAGTTGCGGCCGTCATCGGTGGTCGGCTAGCCGCGAAACAGGAAGTGACGCGCGTCGTCGCACGGCACACAGAGCACAGCAGCGTCCGCAAAATCCAAGATGTCCGCGGTCTCGCGATAGAACGCGTACCTTTTTGCTGGAGAGAGATCTGCGAGGCAACTTTTCGCGCGGACGATTCGCAGCCGAAACGCTTGCTCGTGGAGTCGTGAGATCGGTATCGCGCGCACGTATCCGAAGCGGAGTGTGCGACGCGAGTGCTCGACGATCCTCGTCGCAAGCGGTGTCGAGAGAGAAAAGGAAACAGAGAAAGAGAGGGAGCGGGGTGAACGAGCGTCAACTCTGGCGCTCTGTACTCCCGTATGATCGTTAATGTTTGCTAGGCTGTTGAACGTGACGCGAGGCATAGCAATCTTGCGGGTGAGACATCTTGCTTCGTTTTGGATCGCATCGCCGCGTGTCGGAGTCGCGCTGTGAATCACGTCATTATCCAAATGAATCGTAAGAACCGCGCGGTATTTCGCAAAGGGGCTGAGTGTTTTCGCCGTCGAAACGGGTTGTTCACCTGAACCTCGATGGCGAAACGACGACGCCGTGCCGCAGTCTTTTTGATTATTACGAGGAACGTGCGTTAACACATTCTTCCCTTCTTCTCATAGATTTCACGGATGCGATTGCTGGATAAGCAAATAGTCACGAACGTGCTGCAGCAAGCAGAATGTATTATTTTGAAGTTATACCTATATTTTGTATGTAAAGATCGCGATAACTGAAGGCGCGAGTTGCTTTAACGCAAACAGAAACAGATTTTGTGAAAAATTTTGATGTGATCAAGCGCTTAATGCGTTGTACGTTTTGTTGTGTGATATCCGCTCGTGGCGATGTCTTCGTAATTATTTTCTTTTTAACCATGTGCTTCATACTTCAATTTTTACTCAGAACTTGCGAAAGGCTGTAGAAATTATATAAACATGTATAATGTTTGTAAATGTTTTGAAATATGTTTCGTCTCCCATGTAGATTGGTATGGTGATAACTGCCATGTCATGATACTTGGTATATGTTTGATAATTATATATTAATGTAATCAATGATATGCACACCACCTAACTAAATGATTAAGTAGTTTTGGTTAGGCATACATTGTCTTGCTTTGCAAGGAAAACAACATATTAAGAAAAGATCTGTGGATTGTGAAAAATTTTCTAAATTTTTGTTTGTAGGTTTCTAGGGCAAATGCGGTAGATATGAATTGTAACATAAGTTAAAATGTCAAGTGATAGCGATTGCAATTATTCTATACGTCATCATACTCATAAACGCAAGAAAATCATCAAAAGTGACACTGAGAGTAGTAATGAATCTATTGTTCTGCAAAAGAATTCTCAAAGAAAGAGAAAGATATATGTATGTATACAATTGTTAAGTAAAAATATATTTATACATTTTAAAACTTGTCAATAAAGTTAAATTTTTTTATTTGATGGAATATCAACTAGATATTTTTATTTATACATAGACAAATATACACACAATGATTGAAATATTTATGTGAAACAGTAATAACAAATTTATGTTAATATATACTGTATGTAATTAAAGATTTTAAATATATGAGTAAATTTGTGTACAAGTAACAGTGCATAAAATACTTGTTATTTTAGAGAATTATCAGTGAAGAAGAAAGCAGCAGTGATGAGAGTGACATACCTAATCCTGTGAATAGACGAAGAAATCCCTATGTGAGTATTGGAACTCTGTAGCTTCACAGAAATATCCAAGTTTAATGACTAATATATCTTAATATTAAATTTCAGAGAGTTATTAGTGAAGATGAATCATCTAATTATGATATTAGTTCATCAGAGGAAAGCACACATTCAGAATCACTTCAGATTAGTTAGTATATACATATATATTAAAATGTTATGAACTTCTTGAAATATTATTATTTAATATATTTGAAAAAATTATTGTGATTTAAACATTACATACATTATATATTTCTATCTACTATATAACATTTGATGTCGCATGTTACAGACAGCAGCACTTCATCCGAATGGCAAAGTGATTGGAATTCTAGCTCTGAACTGAGTGATGACAACTATAATAAAGCTGAAACAAAGGAGCTCGACAAGCCGGGTCCTTCTTCACCAGCTAGTATCAATAATAACTCCGATAGTGATGAACAGTCAGAAAAATGTCCCATATGTTTACTGCCATTTAAACAACAAGAAGTTGGTACTCCATCCAGTTGTGAACATAGCTTCTGTTTAGAATGTTTAATGGAATGGAGTAAAAACATTAATACTTGTCCCGTGGATCGTCAACCCTTTACATTGATCCATGTTAAAAATCATATTAAAGGCAAGGTAATTAATCTCGCATCACTTACACTATGTTGTTTTGTTTTTACCTAATATTGTTTTGCTTCTAACAATTTATTTTCTAGCATTGCATATTTCATCTTGAAATATAAATGTGAATAAAGAGTGCAAAGTTTTTCAAGTGAATTCGTGCATATCGTTTTTATTTTTTTATTTAGATCAAAAGACAGATACCAGTAAATGTTGTGCCGCGAGTCGAGTATCAAGATGACTTAACATTTTGCGAAATATGCAGTGAAAGTAATAGGGAAGATCGAATGTTATTGTGTGACTATTGCGATCGTGGTTACCATATGGAATGTTTAACACCACCGCTGACTGAAGTTCCTATAGAAGAGTGGTATTGCCCAGACTGCAGATCATATGAAAGAAGGGTGAGAATTCATGCTAGTATTTAGGGCGTGAAATCTTTATGCAAAATATTTAGTTTTGTCTTTAGTTCTAATAAAGCAAGTTTTTTCTTTAGTTTTGAGCAAAACATGGTAAAAAGAACAAGATATACACAGTAAAACATGATAAAAAGAACAAGATATACACAGATACCATAAACAACAACAAAATTATAATAAATGTAGAGACAAACATTTTTTTACAGATTATTCGGAAAGTGAAAATTATTCCTAGTAATAAATTCTAACTCGTATTTCATCAAATGTAAAGTTTTTTTATATGAACAGAATCTTGTGTATAAAATAATCTGTAATATATGCGTGCTAAAAACTATCTTTACAAACCATAAAAAAATAACGAAGATATATTATTTCTCTTTTTTTATATTTCTAGGTTGTAACACAGTATATATCTGGAGGCGTAGGAAGTCGACGTTCTACTGGAAATCGTATTCTTCAATTTGGAACAAGCATATTCAGCATGTATCCGTATGTTATTTCAACCCTAAACCGCAATCGCGCTCGCGCTCGATCGAACATTCCCGTGCAGTCTATCGATCCGAATTTGCCGTCTACCTCGTCTGGCCCCGATGGGAACGGTGAGAATAGTCGGAGTCGCTCTCTGGAGCCAAGTTCGGAAGGTAATACCTCATCTAATACGCGCTCGAAAAGAAAAACCAAACGACAATCCAAAACTAAAGCGACAAAGAAAAAAAAGAAGAAGTTAACGAAGAAAAGTTCCGAAAGATGTCCCGATAGTGTTCTTCGCGAAGTTCGAATCAGAGAACTCAACGATAACGGCGAAGAGGAAGAGACGGTGGCTTATGTCAAAGTTGTGTCGTCCACATCGAGGAGGAAGTGTAAGAAAAGAACAAAGAAAACGCGCAAGGTATATCGCTAATTTCTTCTCAGATATTATATCTTAACACATAATTCATACTCGTCGTGGAAATTGCCAGATACGTATTTAAAATCTGAATATATCTTTTTATTTTGGCAGACAAGATAAATGTCTAAAATTATGTATTAAAAGTTTCATTGATATTCTTTTATAATAATTGACGTAATAATTATACATATATTTAATCGTTTAATGTACGATCTGGCAAAACCATCATGTCTCATCCTTAAGCGTTTATCATACTGGACTTCCGATTACTGCTGTATTACTGCCCTATATTTATGCCACTTTCGTAACACAATCCAAATGAATTAGACTTTTCATTGTATCATTGTTCTTGATTTGTACAAATAAAACAATTTTTTCACTAGATGCACTTGGGTTTTTCTTAATTTTGCTTAAATAACTTCATCGTACATCATATGCTAAATTGTAGATACTTTAGTAAAAAAAAATATTTAGTAAATCAATATTATAATTAATAGCTGGTTAAACTACAGTAATAATCAGTAAGATCAAAATTAGTTTCTGTAATTGGCTCGAAGTTACTAAATAATTTAGTAGATCAAAATTAATTTATCAATAAATCATTCATCAAGTGGTCATGTAATATCACATGACCAGTTATTTTTCCAATAACGTGAATTTTATAACTGAGTTCTATTTCTACTGGTGACACTCTGATGTGCAATAATTTCTGGTTTGGAAAACAAAGATTATATTAAAAACCAAAATGGAAATATATTATTACATTTTTTCAAATATATATTCTAAAGTATGCACAAGCGGTATTTCACAAAGAAATGCAATTGTTCAGATTGTAAATCAGCCAAATCTTGAAGAACAATGGACTTGCAAGTCAATAATGAACTTTTAGCTTTATTCCGAAATATAAGTAACTTATATATATGAAAAACTTGTATCCTTTATAATCTATTACTTGCTTATTTTACTAACTTCTACTAATGTAAGTTTTATTTATAAAATATCAAACTTGAATATTATAACTAACATCTTTTCTTCACGTTGCTGTACAATCCTTTATTGCCTGTATATGGTTTGAATAAACACACATATTGTACTGTAAGTTATATATAAGGTATTGCTGAGAGAGAGAAAGCATATGATAAATATACTATTTCTCTAGAGGAGAAAACGAGGTGCACGTGGCAAAGCATCCTTGCTGACTAGAATACGATCAGTAAAATCAAGATTAGCTTCTGTAATAGGCTTGGATAAGCCTACTGTGCCTACTGTGAGAAGAAACAACTCTGTTTTTGAGAGACAAGCTTTGAGAAACTCCCGATACAACGCCGGTATACCTCAAGTCAGTATCTTCGGGGGTGAACTGGGATTAGATTATAGCCCATCTGGGTAAGCAAGTAATTCTCTATATGTTATTTTTAAAATAAGTTTTTACATTTGTTAGAAGAAGTTATTGATGAATAATTATTCGTGTAATGTTGTAATTTTTTAAAATGAAGAATATATTTATGAATGAAAGAGTGTGCGTGAGTGTGTGTGTGTGTGTGTGTGTAATATTACTGTGTGATGTTTAACTCTACTTTTCTTGTTAATATTCTAAAATATTTTAAGATTTGAAAAGAATATTGTTTTAATATAGAGATTACAACGAGAAATGCATTTTATTTGTTTAGATCCACAACGGAGGATGAGGATACCATTGGAAATGGCCCGATGATAAACGTACGACAACGACGTTCGGTCATACCGTCTATCAGACGTCGTGCCGTTCTTAAAACTATCGCCAATCCAATTGAGGAAACAGAACCGGTGACAGATCTACTGAGTAGTATAATGAGTAACCAGGAGTTGTGGCACTCATCCGAAAAGAAGAACGTGATTGTGAAGACCGACGGCACGCTAGTAGTGGTGAGCAATCCTGATAAGGAAAACAAACACAGTATCAATAACAACGAGAGTCCAAAGAAAGAGAAAGAGAAGAAGTGCGAAAAGGAAGCAATACTGAAGGAGGCAGACACGCCGTTAGATTTGTCTAATGTCAATCCCAACGATATTACGCAGGCCCCGATGTACAATAATCCCTGTGGCGGCGGAGGTGGAAACGGTAGCGGCTCTAATCGCGGTAATTTTCGAAGTGGTTACAGTCGTGATAACGGCCGCCAATGTGGACAGAATTACGGCGGCGGCCGAGACTCGTTGCCACCTAGTGGCGGCAGACACGGCTACGGCAGCGGAACCGGCGGCGGCGGTCCGCGGGACAACTTCGGGAATCGCGACTTCGGTCGACCACCGTTCTTTAATCCCAACTTTGAGCACTGCGGCGGGCCACCCATGTTTGGCACCCACGGGCCACCGCCGCCATTCCGCAACCGTAATCCGCAGCACTTTCGCAACGAACGACCACGTTTTCCACCGCCGCACGTCGAACGACCATTTAACTACCCAGACGGCAGCGGTTTCGAGCCGAGACCGCCTGTGTTCCATATGGATCGATTTCCTAGACCTAGGCCTCCGTTAATCCTGCCACATCCTGGTGGTCCGCCTGCCGCGCTGACGAATGCGCCGAATTCCGTTAACCCGTCGATACATGTGCACAATAACTTACCTCCGCCCAATATGTCCGAAGATGTGACGCAAACTTATCAGCCGTCCGTCGTCGAGCAAAATGATCACATCGCAACGGATCCTATAATTCCAATGGATCCTATACTTCCGATAGATCCTATAATTCCGATGGATCCTACTGCAACGGAGCCAGTTACCGGACGGCAGGATAACGAAGATATTTATTGTGATCTCGATTCTTCGACTAAGCCTGACTGCGATATGCAAAGGAAGGATCACAATAGTTCGATGATTCTTCTGCCGCCGCCAGAGCCGCCGTCTGGTTTGCTGAACTTTGACGAGAACTCCAAAAGTGACAAGGATAACGAAAGCGAGCACGAGCTGGTAATTGACGACAGTCACAAAGAAGAAACATCAAGGGATTTGCCGAGTGGCGACAAATACGATCCGTTTGCTGCCGACAGTGACAGCAACGATGAAGTCGCTTTGCAGAAGAAGATAACTGTTGAAAAAGCGGAAGTGTCTCAGAACAGCGTGGATAGTTGTGATATACCTATGCCAAACTCGTCACCAGTACTTTCACCAAGTTATCCACTTTCGCTGTCGATGGCTGGTACGACAACGAATAGAAATCTGCCGCAAGAGACACTTCGATTGACCGCATACGAAGACGACGACGACGACAACGACTCGCAATCCGACTGTCCAAACTTCTCCATTTACTCGTCGCAAACCATGGACGTAGCTAGGCATACGGAACAGGAATTGTCGCAGCAATTGGGACCGCTTCAACCGCCGCCGTTGCCACCCAGCATGCCTGACGATGATGATATCATTGTGGGAGACGTTCAAGCTTGCGATATGCCAGACGCAATTCCTGAACCAGCTGATCCTTATCTCGAGGCATTACAGAAAGAACGGAAAATCTTAAGTAAGATACCACCAAAGAAGATCTCACACGATTCGCAACGCGGCAAGATTACTTTTAAGATCGGGAACAAGCTGAAGCTTAATAATCGGTTCAGTGGTCTGGATGATCAGAAGAAAGTGACGATATCGCCATTTGAGCAACAAGAGCGAGATAACGACAAGAATGTTGGTTCGTCAAAGCCAGCGACAGAGTCTCCTGCAATAGAACCATCGACGTTAAATCAATCGAAGATAGAATCCGTCAAAGAGGACGAGAAGAACGCATCAACGGAATCCCCAGTGTCAAGCGTCAAGGATAAAGAATCGCCCGAAGTCGCAAGTCAGCGTGAAAGCAAGGATGACTCTGAGAGCTCAGATGAGGAAGCTACGAAGACAGACAAGGAACTGGAAGATGTTGATATGTCGCCTAATAAGAAAGAAGCCGAAGACAAAGAAGAGATATTTCAAACGGTAATGACAGATAAGGCTGACAAAGATTTCACGGCGGAAAGCGTAGTATTATCGCCCGTTCTTCCATCATCTCCGAAACAGTCGGACAACATTGAGAGCACGAACGTAGAGTGCGATTCGGAAAATGATGCAGCAAACAAGATCGTATCGAGTCGTTCGAGCTGCGAACTGCAAAGTGTGACAAACGCGCACGACGACTCGCACGAGCGAGAATGGAGCAGCGACGAATATGAACGTTTGGGCAATGAGTCCGCTGAAAAAACGGATCAAGGCGACAAAGCGTCGAGCGACAAAGCGTCGAGCGACAACGAAGATCGGAACTCGCCGGACCAGCGAAATGAGAAGACGAGCTCGAATGTTTCGGTGGCGGATGACGAAGTAGAACAATTTCTATTAGAAAAAGACAAGGTAGATCAGCAGCCGTCCGTATCGGCTACTTGTGGTGATTACAACTGGGAGTCAGATGGCGCTTACACGCCCTGTAAGGACGAGCTGCCTTTGAAGAACGTGAGACAGGCGGACCGACGCCCGGCATCATACGAAATCGGTTTGGAACCGATCACACCGACGAAGGATAGAACAAACGACGACTTGGACGATTGCAGAACACCGTTGGGCTATGCCGGACTAGGTACAGAAGCTATCTCTGAGACTGACGAAACGATAAACTTCGACGAGGAGTCAACCGCTCAGTTTTCGTCACGCAAGAAGAAGGAGACAGAAGACGGCGAGATAGTAGATTCAAGAAACGCAAACTCAAAGGAAAAGTCAAAGGAGGAAAATGACGGAAAAAAGAAGAAGAAGAAAGACAAGAAAGAGAAGAGCAAGGAGAGCACGGAGAAGAATAAGGAAAACATATCTTCGGACAATCTAGTCTCGTGGAAGAAGCTCACTAAGAATATGAAAGAAAGACAGTATCGAGAAAAGGATAAAAGAAAGTCCAAGTCGAAGGAAAAAGAAAAAGAAAAGGACAAAGACAAAGATAAAGACAAGGATAAGTCTTCAAAGAAAAAAGTAAAAGAGATGAGCAAGAAGAAAGAGAAGAGAAAAGATCTGCCGCGATACAATGTGAGGAAACTTGTAGCTGAAAAGCCTAGGCCTACAAAAGACGAGTTTGGTAGGGATATCGTATCGCGAACCATGTCAAGAAGTCGTTCGTTAAACAAGGCCCCATCCGGTTCAAGAGATCGACGAAGTCGATCATTCTCAAAAGGACGATCCAGAAGCAGATCCCGTTTGCGGATGTCCTGGTCGAGGGAATCCAGATCGTATCGATCTGTCTCGCGCAGAAGATCATCGTCTCGCGCTAGACACAAATCTTCCCGGAAAGGATCGTCGCACAGAGGATCTTTGTCGAGACGGCACTCGATCTCTCGAAAGCGATCGCGATCGCCGTCGCGAAAGCGACGATCACTGTCACCCAGACGAAGATCTAGACGATCTCTGTCGAGAACACGCGACAAGCGAAAAGACAAGTCGAAGAAGTACAAATCACGTAGTCGCTCGAGGAAGTCGAAGAGGTCGCGCAGCAAGTCGCCAAAATCGTCTAAGTCGCGCGAGAAAAAGCACAAGAGAAAGGCGCGTAGTCGTTCGAGGTCGAAAGACAGATCAATCTCGGTAGATCGGGATCGCAATCGGAACTGGGATCAGATGAACGAGAAAAGTGTCGAACGTGAACAACAATTTACGCGCGAGAGAGAGGAACAGGAGCGTTCTTGGAGTGCGTGGACACCGTCCTGGTCGCGGTCAGAAACACCGCCACACATCCAACAGGAGCAGTTGGCTTCTCGTAACTGGTCACCACCGCCTGTTTTGGATAGCGTGTCGCCAAAGAATCTGACCGTTATCTTGACGAACAAAGAAGCGATAAAGAAAAAGAAAAAGGAACGCCGGAAAGAAAGCAGAAAATCCAAGGACACGGAAAAGCGGCGGAAGAGCAAACGTAACAGGACTCCGCCGCCGTCGAAAGAAGTTTTTGCTAGTGGTGATAATATCCTGGTCAGTGTTTGTTTCAACAAAGACAACGAGACGACAAATCCGACGTCCACGACAGAATTGCCGACCATTCCGTTGATGCCGCCGATTAAACGACGACAAAGGGACTCCGATCAGAAGGACGCGTCTCCGGCGAAACGAGCGAAGAAGGAAAAATTGAAAGACAAACGGTCGAAGTCGCCGAAGATAAAGAAAGATAAGAAAAAGAAGTCCAAGGCGGCGGAGATCGCGGCAACGAAGAAACCTGTGGCTGTGATTGATTTAGACCAATCGCCGTTCCGCGAACAAACGCCATCGCCGCGTGACATTATCGTGCTGAGCGACGACGATGACAAGCAAGTGCAGGAAACGCTTGCCGCGTCGCCCGAGCCGTGTCCACCGTCGTCGCAGGCGTCGCCACCGCGTGAACAATTCGTCTCTCAAGGCCCGAAGACACCGCCAGAGCCGGCGCAAATCAAGTTCTCTATAAACAAACAACCCAGCAATCTCAGACCGTCTTTGATAAATCCGCTAATGGAAGAAGAGGAAGAGGAGGAAGAAGAGGAAGAGGAAGAAGAAGAAGAAGAGGAAGAAGAAATGATGGACGAGCGAGCGGAAGAAGAACTTGAGATGCGAGCGCAGGAAGAATTGGAACTGCGCTTGAAGATCGGTCCTAACACTCCACCGGAACCACCTCCACCGACTTCGCCGGATGCATATGATCCTTTCGATCCGACCAAGTCCCGATCACCGACGCCCGATGCGAGTCAAGAAGTCACATCGAGCGACGAACGTGACCGAACTCAGCGATCGAGTTCACCCAGAAAACACGATATTACGACGGATGAGCCGTTGTTACCATTAGATGAGCCCAGCAACCAACAGCAAGATCAGCCTAGTGTACAGGAAAAACCGGCGGAAAAGCCAAAGATAATCTCGATGGTGACTATTAAAAGACCATCACCGCAGAGGGACGTCACCACGTCGCCCACACCAGAGAATCAGACTGATGTACCACAGTCGTACAGTAGTCCGCCTCAGCAGAACCCGCCGAGCATACAATCGGCAGCTCCTTTCACTACTGTCAACCCTGTGCTGGCGACGGTAGCGGCCGCCGTGCAGAGGAGCTTCAACAGCAATACACCTAACACGACGCAGAAAACAGTATTGCAGGTATTTAGTTCTTGTTGAAATACGAAGCTTAAAGTAATGATTTAGTGATTATTGTGCAAAATGACATCTGCTCTAAATATTTTAATTAGTTAAAAAAATCTAATATTCTTTTTTTTTGCAGTCTAATCGCATTTCGCCGAGTAACCAGATGAAACCTCGCACGAATGACAGACCACAGCTTCCTAATGTATTCGCAAACTCTGCCAAATCATCCACCGTAGCACGGTCTTCCAAACCCACTCAAACTAAAAACAGTTCGACGATAGGTCAAAACGGCAGCGATACGGTTATAGAGGCAACGAATGACAACGTTGTCGACATGTCGTCGCCTTATTCGCCAGGATCAACTCTGAGCGACGGTCTCTTCGATCCGCCTAGTCCCACCAACTTTAATAGCTCACCTGTTATAAACGCACCAGCGTCTGCCGCTGCCAAAACCACCACGCCGAAAATTAACAAGAGCGCGGAAAAGAAAGATGCATTCGACGCTCTGTTTAGCGGAATAGTACAGCCCATTAAGCCCGTGATCAAGAACAGGAACAAAAAGATTCCTAAGGAAAAGACGAAGAAGCGTACGTACTTCAATCGCCTTTTAAACGAAACAATAAAATCTTTATTTTTTCTCTCTTTTATAATAAACAAAATTATTTATTGATATATTTTACAGCTCTCAATTCTAAAGTAGGCGTACGTATGGATGAAAATCAGCTCCAGATTCTGGATGATCTTCCTAGTTCCGCAGTGGAAATGCAAGTTAAGGACAAGGCATGTTGTAGAATTTGTGTAGCTTTATTGTCAACAATATTTTTACAATAATATAATTATTTCCTTGTTTATAGTTTCTTAAGAAGCTGAACCGACAAGAAAGAGTTGTGGAGGAGGTAAAGTTAGTTCTCAAACCTCATTACACCAAAAAGCATGTTACAAAAGAGGAATATAAAGATATCATGCGCAAAGCTGTACCTAAGGTGAATATGAGATCTGTCAACTTTTATTTGTAATTTGAAGTAATAATCACGAGAATCTCTGTAAGAAGAGACCACTTTTCTGACATCAAGCAAATGACTACATCTTACGATCGCAATAATGTTGCAGATATGCCACAACAAAACGGGCGAAATTAATCCTAAGAAGATAGCGTTGTTAATAGAAGCGTATGTGAGAAAGTGTCGAAACAACAAAAAGAAAACGACAACAGCAACAGCGACTTCCAAGAAAATTACGTAAGTGAAGTATGAATACAATTTTATATTTTATGACTCTCTTATAATACTATAATAAATTAAAAGAAAAACAATATAAGTTCTCAACCATTGATATAAAATATTATATACGTATAATTCGATCGCAAAATTAACATTTTTGTTTTCGTGTGTACAACTGCATTTGATAAAACTTGCAGAAAGCCTCTATGGAGTTGATTACGTATTGGCAATCAGTGTAGGACAGTAGAAATTTCTTCGACTTCCGATGCCTCTTCTTAGATCGGGCGTGTGAAATATTTTCTATCATTTCGGTGGTAAGTGAATCGGTAGCATATGTACATACGCACAATAGTGCATGTACGTTATATGCTGCTGCCAATGAACAAACGTATATTGTATGTACATACATATTTCGTTGTAAACGTAATATTTTTATTTATCTAAATATAAAGTTGTTCGCATGTGTTTACGAAAGAATCGTAAGTGATATATTGATATATATTATTCGTAAACGCACACGAGGTCTGATGTCAGCTTTTAAAACAACGTTCAATTCAGCGAATGTTTAAGTAACACAATAACTATGTAAACCTTGCTACAAGGAAATAGGAACGGAACAAACATATACGGTTTCCTACGTAGGAAAAACAAAAAAAAAAAAAAAATGATTAGTCAATTTTATTAATATATTGTTAATTTTTACTATATAATCGATGTGCATTCTTTTTTACGAATTGTGTGTAATGGGTGTTTAATTATTTTACCCGGAAAGGTGTAATCTTAACTGATATATCTCACGCAGAGACCTCGTATATTAAAGATTTAATGTTTAAACATTCTCGCGCAATTCATAAAAAAGCGCTTGACGATGTACAGCTTCTGTCCGAGATACATGACCGTATATTATTGCGATGATAAAAAAAAAAGAGAACTTTCTTGTTAAGTTAAGAAAAATTAATATTGTACGATAAAAAAAAAGTCATACGACGTAGACTGCCTTGTAAAGTAGAGAAAAAACTGATAACACAAAAGAACCAACCCTCGAAGCACTACCCCGATTCGTGATTTGCGAAAGAGGAAACAAACCGCCATATTTTCTCAGCAATTATGTGTTGATGCAAACAAAACGTACTATCATATGTAGTCGCTTGTTGTTACATAAAAGCGACGATGGCCTACCAGTCTTTTTTCATAAATTTCAATTCCGCAAAAAAAAACAAGATACGTGGCAATTCTCGTTCTCGCATTCTCTTGTAACAAGAAAGATGACATGATAACGTGTTACGAATTTTCTAATATGTAAATAAACTATGTATAAAACTAATAGAACGTACGCGAAGATAAGCCACAATATAGTTTACGTTTCAACATGCGTTCGTCCTTATCTCGTGTCTGTATGTCCAGTACCATTAGAAGAAGAAACGTTTTTTATATTCCGTTAAGATGGATTTTTTTTTCGTTTTTGATGCGTACCCCGCGAAATATTCAAAACTGTATTCACATCTCGCGCCGAATTCGATTAAAAATTGACTACAATTGCATGTTTTATGTAATTATAAACATATAATATCACTAGATGAGAAAGAGAGAGAGAATCAATTGTGTTATATAAAAAAGATGCACGAGATGTGATTCTACGTATATATATATAAGAAATTTAATTTTCACTGTGACTTTTAAACAAACTGTTACTGGATGATCTACGATGTGTAGCATGTGTCCGATATGTTGAAATATAATCTATTGTATGCTAGTTGCAATATAAAATTTCGTTGTATATTTTACAATCAAACTACTCATACCATACAAGCGTATCATGCAAATAGATTTTATACGTCACGTGTGTTGTAGTAGAGAATACAAACTGTACGTGTACACACACACACACACATACCCACACATACACACACATGACATACATATTGGCTAATGGATTTGAAACGAAATTACATGATGATTCGTACTATGTGTATCTGTTCAGTAAAAAACAATATTGGATCCACCAACCCTCTTTCTCCAACATGTTGAAACAGCTCATTACTTCTTGTGCGCAACTCTCTTTTGTACTAAATAGGTACTGTACATAAAGAAAAGAAAATAAAGAGTTTAATATTACTGAACTTACATATTTGTGTGTGTGTTTAATTCACACCAATAAAATGTATACTTGTGAAATGTGATTATTTATAAATATTATTTATATGATTATTATAAATGAAACTCTGTTATATGTTACTTCCAAATAAAAAACAAAAAACCTTTTTCTCACAGCTGTGAGTAATACTTTATCTGTTTTTATCTGTTTCAACAGAGATAAAAATAGAATTTTTTTAACATGGACACAGACCATTTTTAACATACCACGTCAGCCAAAATTCCCTTTTGTTCCAGGCTGTTGTTTCGAACTAATGGTTCGAATCTATAAAGGTTCTAAGATTCTTGACTAAAAAAGTTTTTTAATTGCCGTATTAAATGAAATTACAATCAAATCTCTAGTGAAACTTTCGGAATCGAATGTGTGTAATCAGTATACAATTTCCTTTTCATCCCTTTTTTACGCACAATTCAATTAAATATATTTAATTAAAAGTAATATTTCATATTACTAGAAATTTTTTACATTAAAAATAATACGAAAGACGGTTCTATATATTTTTACATACTTGATTATACGAGTGGCTCGAATCGTTCTTAATCTCTTTGTGTCGAAGTTCCGATGTTTGCATATCACGTATGTCTCAAGTCCACACAATAAGACAATTTAAAAACGGAATCTCATTACATATCTGCGTATATATTCCTATGAGAACTTCTGTGAACATTGTGAACAATATTATTTGTTTTTCCATTTTCTGGAAATAAGATCAAATTTGTTGCAATTCCATTACGACAAAAATAAAAATTTATTCAACAAAATTATTTATTTTTTCCATGTCTTTAGTTTTTTTACGCGTTTAATATATGCAGTTTTTTTTAACTAAATAAAGTTTCACGTCTACATGTATAAATTTGCGATCAAAAAAATTAAAAACAAAAATAAGGATGTTTCCGCCCGGGATCGAACCGGGGACCTTCCGCGTGTTAGGCGGATGTGATAACCACTACACCACGGAAACATCAACGATACAAGGTTGCTCGTGATTGAGCTTTATGTGAGATATTATTTCTGAATTATCTAAAATCTAGCACAAATAGCATATCTATTATGTGTTATCCAGTTGCCTCTGTTGACGCAAGTAACGCAGAAAAAAATATTATCGCTTGGAATAATAATCTGCAAAAATTGCAAATTACATATGTGCTACAATATGTAACATCATAACATGGATTCTCAATATTATTTCGTTATTCTCTATTTAAACCAATGTTTTGCAGACGATAAATTACGCACAATCGTTTCCATGATAAAGATTACAAGGATTTATTGTGTACAAACAATCAATCATAACAACAATTCTGTCAATCAGCTGTTCCATATCTTTAGATCATTGATTAAACGCAAGGAAAACTTGCTTCTATCGTGAAATCATATCACGATTACGTGCTTTCCTTCAAAACACATACATTACATGTGAATCATTTCGTACGTCTCCCGATAAACCTTACAATGACGTTGAATCAGGACAACAGACTGTACCATCATTATTGTTTTATAATTTTTTATTATCAATCGTCGATGACATTTATTTTGCGTGTAACAATAAATAAAAATCTTCAAAATGTTGAAGAGATAAATCCATAGCACGTAGTTTCTATTTGTTGAATTTCTTTTAAAAGAAAAGGAGGACTTTGTGCAAAGTTTCTTTGTGCTTTTTTAGGAAATGCGCAGAAAATATATCTCTCTGTTAAAAGATCAAAAAGAAAAAATAAAGGTTTTACTGTGACAGGCAGGAATCTCCGAATTCCGGACAAACACACATGAAAGTTACAACAACGTTAATAAAAAAAACCACCTGCAGTCGTCCGATGATTACGGCCCTGCACAGTTTATTAGTGTGGTTTACGCGTGTGTACATATACGCACATTGATAAATTGGTGTGACGAATCATGTGACTGCCGAACATTACCGAGTAGTACCGAATCAACACCGATCACATCGTGGCTTCTCTTCGTCGTCGAATGGTTTTCTCGAGGAATCGGCTGATTCACCGTTGACCGTCGGTACTGCTCGGTAGTTTTTTGGACAGCGTGTCATCTGTGATCAAAGTTGCTTTTGAATCGTAGATTTAACGCAAGTCGATTGCACGCAGATCGAAACGCTCGTCGAGCGTTTTAGTATTGTGCATCGTTACAACTAATTCTCGGACCCAGCAAGAGAGTTATTGGCAAAAACATGAAGGAGATACTAATCGCGCTCTGCGCGATTTTAGCTGGTGAGTTGCTCATGACAAGGTCGACGTCTTGTTTGTTACGAGTTCGAGGAAGGTTTCTTTGTTCGTCGGCAATAATTTTGCAGCGTGACATCGCTTGAATTATTCGCCAAACATTATCGCAGACAATCTCTGTTTAATGCGCACTTTATCTTGGGATGTTTTTGTTTGGCATTTGACAGCGCTCTCGTGTCAACTATACATACCTACTTATGTTTCGATGTTACAAGCACTTGGATGTTTCTAGATTCGGCTGTGGAAGGAGTGTTTATCTTTGACCGCGTGTCACATATGGTAGTTTTTATCAGGTTCTTTGCATTCCTTTCCTCGTTCTCACATATTTTCTCTATTTTTGTTTTGCTGTGATTGATTCTCTATCTTGCTTTCGTGTCACTGTATATTCTTTTTCCGTTCGCCGGCTGATTATGCGCCTATTACTCATTGTAAAGCAACTCTGAAGTTTCTAGGATGAATAGGATGTGACTCAGTGGACTTTTAACTTGTAATTTGTCAATTTAAGTTGAATATGAAACATTATTGGAAATATAATTTACGATACCAACATAGCAATGATGTGATGATATTTCTCTGTATTTTTATTAGTAAATACAGTTATGTGTTAATTAGATTTGTGTAAAACAGATTTGAAACCTTTACATCTTCATGGTTTTATTGTTTTGAATAACTGTGTGAGAAATTGAAAATATTTACTTCCTATATTAAAGATTACTTAGTATGTTTAGCTTCAACACAAGAGCTTTTTTATTGTAATGTATCAAAAGCTGAAGCTAAAAATAATTTATATACTAAGAATCAAATTGTCAATTGCGTCAGCTCTTATTGACCATTTGATTCTTAGTATATAGATTATTTTTAGCTTCAGCTTTTGATACAATAAGAGCCGACGCAGGATGTTTTTGTGGAAAGAAAACATCCTGGGTCAGCTTTTATTGACCATTTGATTCTTAGTTTAACTTTCAAGAGCCTTATCTCTCTGTTGATAATTTATACACTTTTATATTGTAAATTTTTAAAACGTAATATTTTTAATGTTGATATAACAAAGAATTATATAAATTTATACTTTGTGCATTTTTTTAGTTTCCACAGCTATGGTAGTTATAACTGCTGAACCAAAAGAGAAGTTGGATCATCTTTTAGGTGCAGATGAATGTACATGGGGTCCAAGTTACTGGTGTCAGAATTTAAAGTAAGTTTTAAATATAAATTCTTTATTGAAAGAAAGCTTTTGTTAAGAATACAAGATGGAATTGCTTGTAAAACATTTTTAAAAATTATTTTATTACAGTTTTATCTGTATTATTCTTTATTATATGTCTTATAATAACATCTGATAAATTAATACTGATTACATTAATATTGATATTAAAGGATCGCCAAGGGATGCAGTGCTGTCAACCACTGCATTCATAAGTGGGAAAAAATAGAAGTTCCAGAGGATAATGATGATGTGTGTGGAATTTGTAAAGATATGGTTAAGCAAGCAAGAGATCAATTAGAAAGTAACCAAACGCAAAAAGATCTGAAAGATGTGTTTGAAGGCAGTTGCAAATTAATTCTCATTAAGCCAATTGTCAAGGAATGCATCACTATTGTCGATGAATTCATTCCCGAACTTGTGGAAACATTGGCATCTCAAATGAATCCATCTGTGGTCTGTTCAGTTGCAGGACTGTGCAACAATGCTCATATTGATAAATTGCTTGCTCAGTATCAAGAATCACCAGAAAAGGTAAAAATATGAGTTATTTACAGTTTTAGATTAATGAAATAATGAATAATTGACGTTTGCACACACACACATATATATTTTTAAGTGTTTTTTAAAGAATGTTTTTTAAATAATTTTATAAGATTAGATTACTGGGAATTTTCCTCTATAAACAGCACTTAAAAACACATTTCTACATTTTATCTTTTATTTATTTACTACAGCAATAACATCTATAGACACTGTGTTAAATGTTATCTATGTTGCCATAAATAGCAACATGCATATATAAATGTTATATATATATATATATATATATATATATATATATATATATATATAT